>JASPKZ010010273.1:1970000-2075000 GCA_030220185.1 Diploptera punctata
CAAAGATTTCCAACAAGGATATTATTTTACTATTATTTATTATGTTGAAAACATCATCGCGCAAAAAATAATGTTACAACGTACGTTTGTGAAGTGTTTTACAGAATCTCTGAAGTTAAAAACCTCGCTATCGCTCGGTTTTAGAACATTTCATCTCTCTATCTATCTTCGGGTTTTTACAGCTGCTGCCGTCTTCCCGTGCCAAACCTCCAAAGCCTACGGTCTTGGGCATCTTCGATGCTTAGCCCTCTAGCTTGCATTACTGTCTTCATGTTTTCCTTCCATGTTTTCATCACTTCTGTAAAAACCACTTCCCAACATGACATCGTAATATTCTATTTACTTACGTCAGTTCATTTCGCATTTCAGAGCAGTGTTAGAATAACTGTGTAAGTACAGATATAAAACGTATTTTTATTTACATTTTATTATATCTGCCTTTCTACTGTCCTTGCATCCTTCAACACAAAATTACGGCCGCATTTGCATTGGATGCAAGCAATAATAAATGGTAGCCTACCGAATGAGTTAATTGCATTTCAGAAATACAATATTTCGTTGTATAATCAATACTTCCATGACATCTTTATCTTTACGTGGTGAATGGCTTGAGTGCTTAAAAGACCCCGAGAACTAAGCCGGCATTAGTATTGCTGCCAAAAGGGTTACTCGCGCCGGACAATCGAATTGTACCTTGATCGAAAGAGTAACAATCATCACCGTAAAAATACAACTGCCAAAAAACGCGGAATATGTTTCGTTGGGTAAAATTTTCCGGATATAAAATAGTCCCCCATTCACTTCTCCGGGCGGGGGACTACTTCAAGGAATCCATGACAAAGTCTCAAACACAGGGACATGTTTCTAGGAACGTGCAATGTTAGCATATTATAATAGTGGGGCACTTGAAATATTAACACGGGAATTAGATCAATCACCTTTGGATATAGATGCTTTACAAGAAATTAGATGGCTAAGAGAAGGTAGCCATGAATTAGGAAGATTATAACAAAATTAACAAACTTAATTAAGTAAGATTGAAGATAGTAGATAGGCCTAAACGTTATAAAGAATGCGACCCATGTGTTACATGACACACATCAAGTATATTGTAAACATATCTTCATCAACACTTGCTACTGCTCTTATGATATATTCTTTCATTTCATCCAGATCATGAGGAAGTGGAGGGAAGAGAACACTTTATATTTCAAATCCACAAAAAAAAAAAAAAAAAAGATAAGATCGTTTGGTAGCGTCGATGCAGGTAAGATATGATTGCAGATTCCAGGAGTATTTTAAATAGACTGAAACATTACTTTATTCAGATATTAAATGTATAGCATATGCAGAGCAGAATATTGAAGATTATTTACGCAGACAGCAGAAATATAGTCACAGAATTAAGTTCATTACAAGTTGAAATGGCGATAGAAAAATTGAAGAAGTATAAAGCTTCAGGTTCGAATCGGATCCTAGCAGAACTGATAAAATAAATAGGAAAAAAGTTAATAGACAAGATGCGTTGATTGCTTGGTATGATTTGGGAAAATGAGGCTCTACTAAATATATGAAAGAATCTATTATCGTAACAATCTATAAGAAAGGAGATAAAACTGATTGCGACAACTACAGGGCCATGTTATTACTTTCAACTTCGTACAAAATTCGAATAAATATGTATTGGTATCCAGACTTACTCCCTATATAGACGACGTTATACGGTATGTGATCATGAATCAGGATTTAGAAGAAATAGGTCTTCAATAGATCAGATTTTTAGTGTAAGATAGATTGTAGAAAAAATAGTGACACTGTAAATCAACTACAGCCAATTTAGGCTTCAAAAAGGCTTACGATTCAATTAAGAGGGAGAAGTTACATAGTATCCTGCTGAAGTTCGGAATTCCTAAAAAGCTAGTTAGAATTAAATCGTAAAACGATTAGGGTGCATGTAGGCAAACTTTTTCAGATATTTTTGAAATTCTCTCTATTCTGTTGTAGCTACTAGAGGGTGCCATTTAAACTTTAGAGGATGAAGAAGATCTACAACTCAATGGTATTACTAAATTGTTAGATTTTACTGATGATGTTGTATTGTTAAGTGATAGCGAGGAGATACTAAGAGCCAACATGCAAACTCTATTGGATAACACTAAGAAATTGGAGCTGGAAGTAAACATCTTTAAAATTAAATACTTGGTCTCAGATAGAAATACTTACTTACTTACTTACTTACTTACTTACTCACTTACTTACTCACTGGCACTATCGAACCCGTAGGTTCATGGCCGCGCGGACATAAGCTCTCCATACATCCCTATCCTGAGCTAATGCTTTCCAATCATTCCCTGTATAATCTACTTCCATAAAATCGTAGTTAATGCTGTTCTCCCACCTCATTCTTGGTCTACCAACTGGGCGTTTTCCTTCTGGCTTTCCTACAAGAAGTTTCCATGCACGTCTTTCATTCCCCATACGCGCAACATGTCCTGCCCATCGCAGTCTACGAGACTTAACTGTTCTTATTATATCTGGCTTCCTATAAAGACCATGTAGTTCATTGTTATGTAGTCTTATCCATTCACCTGTCTGTTCATCTCTCTTTGGTCCAAAAATTTTCCTAAGAACTTTATTCTCAAATACTCGCAATCTCCCTTCCTCCCTTAAAGTAAGAGTCCATGTTTCGCACCCATATAATATAACTGGTAGAATAATAGTTTTATATATTTTAAGCTTAAGGTTTTTTGAAAGGAGTTGGGACATCAAAAGTCTCTGTAATGCACAGATAGAAATACATTATATAATGGAAATGAACAGTTAATGACAAATGAGGGAAATTTTGAAGAAGTGACTGAATTCAAATACCTAGGAACAATAATTACAAACAAGAATGAGGTGCACTAACAAATAAATATAGGATAAATTCTAAAAATGCATGCTGTTATGCATTACAGGGACTATTGTTGTCCCAACTTATCTAAAAAAAATTAAACTTTAAGGGAGGAGAAGAGAATACGTGTATTTCAAATAAAGTTGTTAAGACATTTTTGGACCAACGAGAGATGTACAGACAGGCAAAAGGAAAATACTACGTGACGGTGAGCTACGTGATCTTTATGGGAAACCAGATGTAATAAGAACAGTTAAGTCTCATATACTGCGATGGGGAGGGCATGTGGCACGAATGGGAAATGAAAGAGAGGCATAGAAATCCTTGTCGGAAAATCAGAGGGCAAGCGCCTAGTAGGTAGACCAGGAATGAGGTGTGATAATAATATTAACCATGATTTGAGGGAAGTCGATAATACAAGGAACGATTGGAAAAAATTAGCTCAAGATAGGGATGTATGGAGAGCTTATATCCGCGCGGCCATGAACTTACAGTTTCGATAGTGCGAGTTAGTTGTATAATAATCAATGCGCTCACTACATTTGTTCACACCTCTCTCTAGTATAGGCCTGAATGGTTTGTGTAGGCCTGCGCATCGCAACGACTATACTACATTTTTTTTAATTACAAAATAAATTATGAAATATTTACCTAAAAGGTCCGTCTCCTCAACTTTATTAGTTATTTATCTGTAGCGCATTCGGGACTACTCCCATCGTCAGCAGAATTCAAAACTGGTGTTTTACTGAAGATCTAATAGAGGGGGTTACCATATCTAGCAGGTCTTCAGTGAAACACCAGTTTTGAATCCTGCTGATGATGGGAATAGTGCCGAAAGCGCTACAGATAAATAACAAAGTTTAGGAGACGGATCTTGTAGGTAAACATTTCATAATTTTATACTTTAATTTTGAATAATACCTCAACGGAACATATCATGAATCTTATTCAATTTTTTTACTAATGCCTTCAGACTGTCTTTATGACAAGATCCCGGCAAATTACAGCTTTTTTATTTTGGTATAGGATCTGATACGTTACCTTATATTGTATATTTTAACAATTGTTGGTTATTTATAATAAATTATGATTAGCTCTAAATGATTCTTTTTTTCTTTATCTTAGTTTGACCTCTCACTTTATAGGTACTTTAACTTACCCGGCGCAGCTACGACCTGTTGGGAGAGGATTTTAAAGTCAAGATGAAACACATACTTTTTTTGACCATACAAGGACATGATTGGCCTTTCCGGATGAGTGATCAGCTCAATGCCAGGGCCACCTCCGAGACAACATGAACATTTAAGAAAAGACTCATACATTCATACTGGACAAGGGGAATGTTATGGATGATTGTGATACCATTTTGACCTTAAAGTTTCCTGGCATTTGACTTATATGTGAGGAAAAACCTTATCGAACGGAAACTTGCGTCTTGACCAGGGATCGGAACCTGAACCCGCTGCATCTGAGGCAATGACGTTACTACTAGACCATAGTTGTGAACTCTTGCAATATTGGTTGTCAAAACATGTCCACTAAATGTAGTTTTGTTGATTTCTAAGTTTGTTTTTGTATATAAAGAGTTTAGTAAAATAATGTATTAATAAGATTAATAAGATATTATTAACACAGAGTGGATACATAATTAGATATAAACTTAATGCCCATGTTTATTGTTAGCTTTTCTTTAAATGTTTATTTTTTACTAACTCACTGGCGAACACGAAGGTTCATGGCCGCACGGGCATAAGCTCTCGATACATCCTATCTTGAGCTAGTTCCGTATAATTTATCTCCCTCAAATCATGGTTAAAGTTATTCTCCTACCACATCCTTTCTCTTCATATAGGCAACTTTCTTTTTTCTGGCGATTTCCTAGCATTCTATGTTTCTACTAGATGCGAAATATTGTAGTATTCCAGTGCAACCATGTCCGTAATTATAGTCAGGGTTTTTGTTTAATTAATTTTTTTAAGGAAAGATCACTCTTTATACCAAGGTATATATTTTAGTCTGGGTTATCGCCTTTGACCTGTCCAGCTTGGTGACCCTCCTGGTCGCAATGCTATCGCCAGAATCGTTCGCGGGACCATTAAGCACGAAAGCCACTCCACCACAAACAAGATAAAAAATACCATAGGATGATTAGGGGTTAGGTTAGTTTAATTACACGATTTTTAATTATTTCTAGATAAAAACCTCTTTTTAATAAGAGGACCCTATAAAGCAATTGAATTGAAAATATTATATCTTAATGCAACGAGGAATTTAGAAAATGTAAATTGAATGAACTTGATATAGTAAAACTTGTTTAAAGCGGAATCTCATGGGACAATTTTTTTCCACATTAGACAACATTCAGCATTATAAGAAATTAAACAATCTTAGATTATAGAGCACTGTATATGTCTTTTTTATGTATCATGGATTAATTGTAGTTTCGCTGCCGTTGAAGAGTGAAGTAGTCTATAGTATGTACTAGCGACTTCGATGGTAACGCGCGAAAAAGACAGTCCCGTTTTGTCAGCGTTAAATATGTCTCTTAGGCGCGTATCCTAAAATTAAAGTACGCAGTTTCGGCTTGCACTCACTAACTATACTTTTGCCCACATCCCTTTATTTCCCGCAAATTTCATTCCACACTAAATTGTGTCGTCTTTTAAAACTATCCACAAGCAACCTGAAGGTGCCTTGAAATCGTAATTCCCTAGGGATATAGCAACATGCAGAGCTTGACTCTGGAGCATCGGTCCGAATATTTTGAGACTTTTCGATACGGAAATTTTGAGATTTTCTTATCGTAGACTTGTAAAACACTCCCACACATCGTTGATTTTTTCTTTCCTCTTCATTGACCATTTCCTTGCATCCATCCAATCATTCATTTTTTTTTGTGTCTTAAAATCTCATAAACTTGGGTTTTTCCACATTTAAATTTAGTCATTATTTCGCGTACTGAGAGTTTGTTTTTCTTTATCTTCAATAACTTTCACTTTTTCGTTTAATGACAATGAGACATACGATTTAGTCATCTTTATTCCGTATATTCAGAACGCTACCTATGAAAGATACGTACACAACAGATCTTAAATTAATATAAGATTTTACAGTGCATTGGTTATTTGGAAGACAGATGACACGCCAAATATTTGTTAAACGAACCTGTATTTCGCAAAACGGATGTGCAGTGTGGCCGAAAGAAAATTACAGATACAGGTAGAAACTCTAGTTCTCCCGGCGGCAGGAATCATCACTTATTGTTAATTCGGCTAACGGGAATTCAGTGAAGTGGAAACTAATTTATTTCTCTATCTTTCCGCCTTATAAACATTTTGTTTCATGCATTATGTAGAAATATCCTTCCGTTTTCGCGTTGGACAGATTCCGTTTTTTATAAATAAATACACGTAAAATTATTATTATTTTGCCGGGACCAATACATTTTTTTCACATTGGACATATTTCCGTATTATTTACGTTCCGGATTAAACAAGTTTTACTGTAAATATACCGGTATGTAGAACAGTTGCGAACAATCAATTTAAGATAAAGAACCCAGGGTTTCAGACAACAATATGACTTATCAGACGTTAACATTTACATTTTATACTAATAATAATTAATAATAGACATTTTTTCTAATACAGATATTTCTCTTCAGCCAAACAAATATGTTTTATATACAGCAGATATTACATTGACACTTTATACTAATATATTTCTCCAAATATTTCCACATTGTGTATCTTATTCTGGTAGTCCATAATTTAATATAGGATATTTAACTTCATTCTGCCAAGTATTCTTTGATCTGCTACGTCCCCTTCTTCAATTAATTCCCCATTCATTTAATAATTTAGGAATACTTTTCCTCTCCATTCTCCAAGTGTCCTACCATTGTAGTCTTATTTTTCTACTATTGTAATTACATATTTTTCACTTATAATATTCTTCTTAACTCTGTATTCTTTATTTCTTCTATTCTCGGTTTTTTGGACGATTTTACTAGTATTGATCTTAAAAATTTATTTTAATATTCATACATTTTTATCGTTTCACGCAAAAAATGGGGCATAGATTGAAACAGATGGTACTATAAAGACGCAAAATCAGGGCTATATTTTGGGTGTGGTAGTGGTTCGATTCTACCCAATTACTGAATTTTTATCATCGTTGTTCATGTAGTATGTGGTCCATACGGGTTTGAACCCGCGACCCTGAAAATTTCATGATATCGTTCCAATTGTTGAGAATATAAATCCACAACGACTGCACACCCATTTGGAACAAACTCTCAGTGAATCGCACCTACAATATTCCACAAGACCCACAACATTGCATTAAAAACCGACATTACTTGTGAGACACATATTATTCAAAATATCAGGTATAATTACAAACATACATATCTACGAACGAACATAGATTTAACGAAACAGTGAGATCCAAATCTCGGTATTCTCAACCACTTGAGATGATGTTGTATGAAATGAACTTGGCTACTTCATCGCTTGCAGGAGTCCGGTAATCAACAATACACATACAGATAGAAGCTCACAAGAAGGTGAACGGGGCATGCAATTATAATTGTTTCATTTTCACTACAGTGTTTATAAAGATTGTGTTTTATTTGTCAAGAAACGCGAATATATTTTCAGAATATACAGTACTAAGTTACATTACTATAGAAATGTTGTGACTTTAGTATTACCTCACGCATTCGTTAAACTCGCCATCTCGTCAGTTCTTAGCTGTACGCATATATTTTATGCGCGCTTCAGCCTTCACGGACACTGATACACCTCTGGCAGATGAAATAGTTTTGATGTTAGCAGGAAAAATAGTTTTACCTTTTTTAAATAACATAATTAATATAGTTAAATAAATATTATGACATAAGAAAGATGTCGGACAAATCTACTTTTTTTTTAATTTGATGGGCAATCTCAGATGATCTAGATCTCCTTAAATGTATGACACAGTTAAATAGCCATGTTGAATAAGAAAATTTTGTAAGTCTTTTTGGGCACAAATTCCTTTCTGGGAAACTGTCATGGTTGCGCAATTATAAATAAAGAATGTTACTATATGAAGTGGCGTACATGACACCTTTCTGGCAGCGGAACGTAGTAGATGGCAGGTTGTATTTCTATTTAACGGACGCTCTTTAATGGCTATGATCAATAAAATTATTCGGAGCATAGAACTAGTCATCCTACCATCTTCAAGTACCATTTACTAATACCATGGACCTTCAGGGCCTGTTATCAGTTAATGTAGGCTGCAGGTATAAGTATTGTAGGTTATGAAAGACCATTATATATGTCTAACTGTACTCTAACAGACTACTGTTCATTCTCTCCTTAGTTTGGCCACGTGTTGCATTAAAAAAAAATCGATGCATAACACAGGAGGCCTTGATTTTCTATAATCTTATTATTATATGATAGAAGTCGTTTTGGATGTCAAATGTTATTTGGAACGTATTGTAGCAAAAGATGTTAGTTGATGGTATATTTATGAGGAAAGAATGAATGTTTACTTAGTTTGTGGCCCCAGTAAAGTCATTTCGCATGCTTTTCTTTGTGCTCCCTCGCCATGAGTACGCAGTTTTTACAAAAGGAAGTTCTGGTCCCTTCATACAATAGGTGTTTATCGTATGGCCGTTCTGACCTCTTCAAGGTTTTTTTACATTTGTATCATCTGCAGCAATCCAGAATGTTATTGGACGATGACACCCTGAATTTTTCCCCATATTAGGTCTATTAGGTCAGTAGATTTAGGCCTATTTTAACTTAAGTTATAAGATCATTATTGTAAAATATGTATACAAGTTCTTTATATAGGCCTAGAGTCATTCACAGTTCGCTATATTGCAGTGTCCTGTAAGCTATTTTATAAGTTTAAATTTCTTAACCCAATAAATCAGTCGCGCAAGTATTCAGTTATAAAGTAGGCCTACATACTTTTCAACAAACAACCCAGCCACTTAATTCTTATGTTCTGCAATTTCAATCAGGTTTTTTATCACATAGGTTTCTATGTTTTATAATAATTCCGATTAAATCTGGTTTCTCTTCTTTGAGTTTTGTACAGATCAGAAAGTTATTGTCGATAAGAATAATAAAAATAAATTGAGAGAGTTAAAACTAAAGCTATTATTTGTTCTTCTCCTGAACAGGTTACATTTATTCATTTATATTTTTCGAGTCTCAAGTCACTTGTTTAAAAAAATCTAATTATTATATTCACGTATTTATTATTTCAGTCAAACTGAATCCATATTGCAGCCTTCACTAAGTGAAAAGTTAATCGATACAACAACAACCTAAAAATCAAATATCTAATTATTATACTGTCACTATTGATTAATTTTCCCTATAAATATTAAGTGTCTCGTAAGTTTTGAGAAAGTCCTAAATGTTTTTTTAAAACATCAAATAATGTTAGTTGACACTTTATTTATGTTATGTAAATAAATACATTTAATATATTTGCTTAATATAATGAAGGTAAACTGAGTGCACGAGGGGAAGAGAGAAGGAAAAGAGAAGGAACACACAGAAGAAAAGAAGAAGAAGAAGAGAAGAAGAAAAGAAGAAGAAGAAGAAGAAAAGAAGAAGAAGCAAGACAGAAGAAGAAGAAGAAGAAGGAAGGCAGAAGAAGAAGAAGAAGAAGAAGAAAAAGAAGCAAGAAGAAAAGAAGAAGAAGAAAAGAAGAAGAAGGAGAAAAGAAGAAGAAGGAGAAACGAAGAAGAAGGACGAAAAGAAGAAGAAGGAGGAAAAGAAGAAGGAAGAAGAAGAAGAACAGAAAAGAAGAAGAAGAAGGAGAGAAGAAGAAGGAAGAAAAGAAGAAGAAGGAGAAAAGAAGAAGAAGAAGGAGAAGAAGAGAAGAAGAAAATAAGAAGAAGACGGAGAAAAGAAGAAGAAGAAGAAAGAAGAAAGAAGAAGAAGAAGAAAGAAGAAGAAGAAGAAGAAGAAAGAAGAAGAAGAAGAAGAATAAGAAGAAGGAAGAGAAGAAAGAAGAATAAGAAGAAGAAGAAGGAAGGAAGAAGAAGAAGGAAGAAGGAGAAGAAGAGAAGAGAGAAGAATGAGCATCAGGAGAGAGGAAGAAGAGAGGAGAAGACGAAGAAGGAGGAGAAGAAGAAGGAGAAGGAGAAGAAGAAGAAGAAGGAAGAAGAAGAAGAAGGAGAAGAAGAAGAAGAGAGAGAAGAAGAAGAAAAGTGAGAAGAAGAAGAAGGAGGAGAAGAAGAAGAAGGAGGAGAAGAAGAAGAAGAAGGAGAAGAAGAAGAAGAAGGAGAGAAGAAGGAAGGAGAAGAAGAAGGAAGAAGAGGTAGTAAGAAGAAGAAGAAGGAGAAGAAGAAGAAGAAGAAGAGAAGAAGAAGAAGAAGGAGAAGAAGAAGAAGAGAGCGAGAAGAAGAAGAAGAATGAGAGAAGAAGAAGAAGAAGAGAGAAGAAGAAGAAGAAGGAGAAGAAGAAGAAGAAGGAGAAGAAGAAGAAGAAGGAGAGAGAAGAAGAAGAAGGAGAAGAAGAAGAAGGAAGGAGAAGAAGAAGAGAAGGAGAAGAAGAAGAAGAAGGGTAGAAGCAAGGTAGAGAAGGAGAAGAAGAAGAAGAAGGCAGGAAGAGAGAAGAAGAAGAAGAGAGAGAGAAGAAGAAGAGAAGAAGAAAGAAGAAGAAGGAGAATAAGAAGAAGAAGGAGAAGAAGAAGAAGGAGGATAAGGAGAAGACGAAGAAGGAGGAAGGAAGAAGAAGAAGAAGAAGGAGAAGAAGAAGAAGAAGGAGAAGAAAGAGAAGAGAAGGAGAGACGAAGAAGAAGAGAGAAGACGAAGAAGGAGAAGAGAAGAAGAAGAAGAATAAGAAGAAGAAGAAGAAGAAGAAGAAGAGGGGGGAAGCAGAGAAGAAGGGGAAGAAGGAAGGAGGAGGGGAGGAGTAGGAGAGGAGGGAAGGAGGAGGAGGAGAAGGAGTTAGGAGTGAAGAGAGGAAGGAGGAGAAGTAGAAGGAGGAGGAGAAGAAGAAGGAGGAGAAGAAGAAGGAGGAGAAGAGAGAGGAGAGAGAAGAAGTAATGGAGGAGAAGACGAAGGATGGAGTAGAAGAAGGAGAGAAGAATAAGAGTAGGAGGAGTGAGGAGTAGGCTGAGGAGGAGGATAATGATGATAGAATAAGAGATATAATAATTATAATAAGTATTATATAATAATATGTATAATAATAATATTATTATAATAAGAGTATTATTATAATATTATAATTATAATTATAAGTTATAATTATAATATAATTATATTTATAATGTATATAATATAATTATAATTATAATTATAATAATAATAATAATTATAATTATAATAATAATATAATTATAATTAAGAAGCATGCCCTATTTTCCTTCTTCTTCACTTCTAGGTTTAGGCGATTCCCCTGTTCCGAATTCACAACGATTCCTTCCATCTCTTCCTTGGCCTTCCTACATCCCTTAATCCTTTTGGTTTATAATGATATGCTATCTTGAGCAATCTTGTTTCTTCCATTCTCTGAATATTCTGTTCCCAGTGTTGTTGAATTTTATCATTTATTGAATGTATTTCTAATTCACTTCTTATTTCTTGATTTGTTATGTGGTCCAATTTTGTGCATCCTTTGAAATTTGATATTCTAAGAATATTTTATAATTTCTACTTTCAAATATTATTGACAGCTGATAGGAATAATGACATATATGACTACGTCATGTCCTTCCATTTAATATTTTGATGTGAAAGACCGGCTATTTCTTGGCTTACTTACACTATTATCTGTATATTTTTTTACTTTATAGGCTAAAAATTTTACATTTTGTGTATATGCTACTATATTTCATAGGTAGGATTATGTTAAATGCATCAAAGCGAGATAAACAATACCAATCTCACACACAAACCTACTTAAAATCATTCGTACAGCTAAAGGATTACTGTTTTAATCAATAAGAAAGCTCAATCAGGATTACTGTCACTGGCTAACATGACAGCGTAGTGAATCATATAAATAACTTGACGCAATATATATAACCCGCCTTCCAGGTGCCCCAACCTCAGAAGTGGGTTACAATACGACAATGCCAGGAGAGAATATCTGAAATATCCAATGAAAAACAGGTGGCATTGATAAAAAAACAAACAAAAAACTTGACGCAATAGCTTAATATTAGTTTTTCTAACATAATTTTAATCCAAGTATCTATCCAGTTATCCTGAAACTGACGGATCCAATTACAAATCCAATTCAAGAAAATTTCATTAATAGTACCTCTAATGGAACCTAATCTATCTGTGATGCTAGTTAGATGCCTCTACCTTACAATTCAATGTAGTTATAAAATTATATTAACAAGCCTAGACATTAACACAGTTAAAATGTTTTATAATTGTATATCTATGAATTTTTATTTACCATTCTACCTTTTCTTTAAGAAAAATCTTAATTTCTTGTTGTCTATCTGATCTTACCATTAATATGTTATAATCATGAAATATTTTTTAAACACAACAAATAAGTAGTACTATAAATTGGCAATAAAAACGTAGTTTGCAGATTGGTAGACGATGGTTTTTTCATTAACTTGAATCCAATACATAATTATTATTCTTCTGTAGAATACACGTTGTGCATTAACAGATATTTAATTGTCAAACTCTAGTTATGGTGGACTGAAATTCCAATTACGCTACCCATATTATTATTTATTTATGTAGCAGATTTCACAATGTTTCACATCTTCCTGCGTCCTATTTACCTACTGTCATTCTTCTCCACATCTCTCTGTCATTCCAATCTCCATCGTCCAATCGTTTTTCCTTCATGCTGCTCAAAACACCTTTAATCCACTTTATTTTTGGCCGTCCTCTTCTTCTTTTTAAAATGTGGCGCCAATTCTAGCTATATTATTATTGTTATTATTATTATTATTATAGTTGTTGTTATTGTTGTTTTTATTATTGTTGTTATTATTATTGTTGTTTTATTATTGTTGTTTTTATTATTGTTGTTATTATTATTGTTGTTATATTGTTGTTGTTATTATTGTTGTTATTATTGTAGTTGTTATGGTTTGTTATTGTTGTTGTTATTATTATTGTTATTATTATTGGTTGTTATTATTGTTGTTGTTATTATTATTGTTGTTATTATTGTTGTGTTGTTATTATTATTGTTGTTATTATTGTTGTTATATTATTGTTGTTATTATTGTTGTTATTATTATTGTTGTTATTATTATTGTTATTATTATTGTTGTTATTATGGTTTGTTGTTATTATTATTGTTATTATTATTATTGTTATTATTATTGTTGTTATTATTTTTTGTTATTATTATTATTGTTATTATTATTGTTATTATTATTGTTATTATTATTGTTGTTATTATTGTTGTTGTTATTATTGTTGTTGTAGTTATTATTGTTGTAGTTATTGTTACTATTGTTGTTATTATTGTTGTTGTTATTGTTGTTATTATTATTGTTGTTGTTATTATTGTTGTTGTTATTATTATTGTTGTTGTTGTTATTATTGTTGTTATTATTATTATTATTGTTGTTATTATTACTGTTGTTATTATTGTTGTTGTTATTATTGTTGTTATTGTTGTTGTTGTTATTGTTGTTATTATTATTGTTGTTGTTGTCACTGTTATTATTACATTTTACCTAAAATTGATCGTAACAAGTATCTGCTTGAAACCACAGTGTGGTAAAATTACATAGGGGTCTAAATTTAAAGACAATAAAACTGAATATTAATAAATATGGTGTAAATAAATAATAGGCAGTATATTTTAACGACACTCTTTTATTCTTAAATCATTAGCGTCCTGATTATAGCTGGGAAGGAAAGAATTTGCACAGAGGACTTTTATTGCGAGTCATTTTACATACGTTAAATGTACAAAAAGTAACCCATGTTTCGTTTAGCTTCTAAATTGAGTTATTATTAATTTTATTCTATAAACATTTATTTTGGACAGGTTTGAATCCATGAAGAAACAGATTGATAGACGAGGCCACCAGACCACTAGAGATGACATAATGAACTCTCTTATAGTAATATATCATTAATCCAACATCGTGTGTAAAAAATACGTATTGCATTAAGAAATACTAGGCCTACTTGATAACGGATGTGGTTGTCACAATAGTAATTTGTGACATTCTGATATCATTAGTAGAGTTGCATGCTTTTTTCTTTTGTGCGACTGAAGCGTGTGAAATCTTGAATAGTGTATGGAAGATGTTATCTTCGTTACTTAATTACTGCCATTCCTACAAATTACTTGCGTCGATACTTATCTCAGAACAATGTAACAAGGTGTTCATCAACACTGAATATAGGTCTCTGTTTAACAGTCCATACTAGAACCACATACATTTACTAACCATGTATGAATCTGTATTGGCAAATATAACTTTCCAAACACAGCACAACCAATATCCACTTTTCGTCTGTGGAATGGTATCCATAAGCAGAGTGAGTAGATTTTATGTAAATAAAATAATGAAATCGTAGATTTGAGTTCGTCCCGCGCCGTAGCCGAGCGGTTTAAGGCAGGAAGCCTTGGCGCAGAGCTACGGGACTTGCGCTGGTTCGAGTCTCCATGGGGGAAGAAATTTTCTCATGGCATTTCGGCCAGTATGGGACCGGTGCCCACCCAGCATCGTGAGGCAATTGGATTAGCTACAATAAGTAGCGGGTCCAGGTTGAGGAACCAGCTATAACGGCTGGGGGACTCGACATGCTAACCACATGTCACCCCTACACTGGCTGTTGATCATCTACCTCTGTGATTGACACATGTGGATGTGAAGGGCCAGCAGTCGGCTGGTAAAAGGGCAACCGCTGCAAAGTGGAAAGACCCTCAACCGGAGATTTGAGTTCAAAATTGTGGATAGGGCCTATCGGTACATTACGTAATTACAATATATGGATTATGGAAGTAATACGTTCAAATCCACATTCACTTAGTCCCTCTTTTGGTATTTATCCTTGGCTTACTGAGTGCGATTCATACCGGTGATATCCAGTTACCTAAGATCGATCAAATTCATTCCCCAAACCTACACCAAGCGCTTCTAATGGAAATTTCCCCCAAGTTTTGCAAATTTATATTATGTATTTAAATATTTTTTGATTTAGGAATATTCCACAATACAGTGTTTTTCCTTCAATCCAAAGTGATTTGTCGCCAGAGGTTACTGTCAAAAAGCATCATCTTCCCTCAAATCTCTAGCTGCCGTACTTCTCTTCGCTCCTTCCATCAATCGTTCTCTAGACCTGCCTCTTCCAGTTCTTCCAGAAAGAAATTTAATATAATTTTAAAACCTCATTCCTAGTCCATTTACAGTGCATACAAAAGTTTTGAAACATTTTATTCTGTCATCTAATAGAACTATAAGATGTGCATGTCTCAGTTTCGTATACTTAGTAATACTCAAAATACTAGTACAGGTATAGCCTTAAATTTATATGAAATTCCCTTTTGTACAGCTTCCTCCATTCTCCAATCTCATCCTTGACGGGACCGAGCATTGGCTTTGGGATTCTGTTTTCGAATACCCTTAGCTTGTATTCTTCTCATAATGTTTCATGACCATGTTTCATTATCCATCGAGTACCACAGACAAGACTATATATATATATATATATATATATATATATAAATTACTTTAAGTAAATATACCGAGTAATATGCATTATATACGTAATCGTTCAGAGATATTAGCGTTACTTATTTTTGCTGAGGTATTGGTCATACTTACAGGGATCGACTTTTTCTTACATATATATATATATATATATATAATTTTATATATTATATATATTATATATATATTTATATATATATTTATATATTTATATATATTTATATATATTTTATATATATATATTTATATATATATATTTATATATATATATTTTATATATATATATTTATATATATATTTATATATATATATTTATATATCTATATTTATATCTATATATTTATATATATATTTATCTATATATATTTATATATATATATTTATTATATATATTTATAATATATATTTATATATATCTATTCTATCTATCTCTCTCTCTCTCTTTCTCTCTCTTTCTCTCTCTTTGGTCTGCTCCGCCCCCTCCGTGCCTGGCCGGCTCTCTCTTTCTCTCTTTTCTCTCTCTGTGTCTCTCTTTTCTCTCTCTGTGTCTCTCTTTTTCTCTCTCTCTGAGTCCTCTTTCTCTCTCTGTGTCTCTTCTCTCTCCTCTGTGTCTCTCTCCTCTCTCTCTCTCCTCTCTCTCTCTCTCTCTCTCTCTCTCTCTCTCTTTCTTTTTTCTTTCCTCTTTGCCCGCAGAGTCTTGTAACTTCCATACTCGTTTGACTTTTACAATTTTATATTCATCGAATTTTGAAAATTCTAAATTTAAAAAATAACTTAATTATTTTAAAAGAATTAGTTTGGAATCCATTCTGCATAAAACTTCTTGCATCACTGAAATTTCTTACATAACACATTTCAATTTCACCTTTTTCTATAAGCATCATCATATATTTATAATCGTGTGACACACGTTTGAATTCAGTCTATACTTTTTTATACTGTATTGAAGGATCATAATATGTCTCTAATAATTTAAAAAATAACATATACAATGCATGGTTCCAAAGTTCTTGGATCAAAGCAGATGATAGAGGATTCTAACTGGATACCGTATTAAAAAAAAAATAAGGAACTACATACAGGTTGGAAATGCGAATTTCGAGCTGCACTAGTTCTTGGCCGGATATTACACTGTCCGATTTTTTTCTACGGAACCATGTAGAATCGTTAGTGTATGAAGCTGCAGTATAAATCGAGAAGAAATTGTTTGCTGAAGATATGTCATTGATCAATTGTATAGTAGATGCTAGGAATGTTTCAGAGAGTGCGACAAACTATCTTTACCTTATCAAGATTGGTACATGAACTTCAACAGTTGATACGGGGAATAAAAAAAATATTTCATATATTTAAACCATAATACTGGAGCTTGTAGCAGACATTTCCATTTGACAGTGAGTTAAATTGATAAATTTTGCTTTAATCCATCTACAACGATTTCATCCAATCTCTACATGTTTCAATAGAAAAGTAAGCAGACATTGTATTATCCGTGACTCTCATGCCCCAAATGGGAGTCAATGACCAATCACGTTTCAATGAATTTTGATTTACAACCAATCAGTCGTGTTTCACCTCGAATTTATCAACTTAAGTTTACATATTAAAGAAAACTCCTCTTTTTTAACATTCTGAATAGGTCAGAGCATTATTTTGCAGTGACTGACTCTCTAAGAAATACGTTGAATACAGCAATTTATATATTATGATCTAAGTATCGTAGATGCGAGTGGCTCCCAGAGTATATATATATATAGTGCACGAATGTAAACATATACTGCTTACGGGATATAATAGAAAAAAACATTTGTAGCAATTGATTATACCACAATTAAAAGAAACCACTGTTTGCACTTTCTTATACGTATTATTTCCCAGGTATTTAAGTTACAGAAAAATATAATTGACATATTTACATCATAGGACATCAGAAATTAATTAATAACCTATAATGTTCGTTATTGACAGTTTGATGTGTTTCATTTTTTTCTCCACTAGGGTGTATTCTTACAATATTGCAATCCTTTGGCAATAAATAATGATCTGGTTGCAGTGATGCACAAATGAAACATAATAAACGTTTCTCATTTGTTTTCAAACATCGCCGTTTACATTAAATATATACATATTTTAAAATAGTTGTATTTAAATAATGTTTTGTGAGTAAACCGCTAAATTTTATTCGTTAAATAGTCCTAACAAATGCCACTCTTCATTTCCAAATTCTCTAGATAAATTCACTCGTCATTTCACGACATCGTGAATTTATCGATAATTTGGAAATAACTCGTGGCATTACTTATGACTATTTAACTCATACCCCAAACGGGACTCAATGACCAATCATGTTTCAATTATTTCTGTTTTACAACCAATCACAGTCGTGTTTCACCAAATATTTATCAGTGTTATAATTACCATATTAAAGAAAGCTCCTCCTTTTTAATATTCTGAACAGGTCTGACCATTATTTTGCAGTGACTGAGCCCACGAGAAATACGGCTACCAGATTGTATATATAATGCATGAATGTCAACACATGCCGCATGCGGGAGTTAATATAAAAACATTTGTAGCAATTGATTATACCACCAAAAAAAGAAACCACTGTTTGCACTTTCTTAAATGTATTTTTTCCCAGGTAACAATCCAGAAAAATATAATTGTCATATTTACATCATATGACATCAGAAATGAATTAATATACAGTTTGATGTGTTTGATTTTTCCTCCACTAGAGAGCATTCTTACAATATTGCGTTCCTATGGTAATAAATAGTATGATCTGGTTGCAGTGATAAACAAAAGAAGCAGTAGAAGCGTACCTATCGTTTCTCATTTGTTTTCAAACATCGCCGTTTACATTAAATATATAAATATTTTAAAATAACTATAGTTAAACAATGATTTGTGAGTAAACAGCTTTATTTTATTCGTTAAATAGTCCTAACAAATGTCACGCTTGATTTCCAAATTCTCTAGATAAATTCACTCCTCACTTCGTGAGTCGTGAATTTATCGATAATTTGGAAATCACTCGTGGCATTACTTATGATAAATTTATAGACCTAATAGATTGTATTCTAAAAATTTCGCCTATGTACTTGTGTAATAGTGATTCTTTCAGTTATATGAATTCCAAACATTGCCTCTTTTTTTTTAAGAGAGAGGGAAATATTACAAGCATTTGAAAATACAGTATTAAGATTTTTTTTTACCAAGAAGAGACGAGCATCCTGTGAATAGAGAAAACTGCATACCTAACATGAGCTAGATGATCTTTATAAGAAATCATATTTAATAACCTGTGATAGCCACAACATAGGCCTGTGGCAAGAATGGGGAATGAATAGAAGGGTATGAAAACTTTCTGTAGGAAAACCAAAGCTAAATCACTTTATAGGATAACCTAGAATTAGGAGGAGAGAATAACATTAACTATCATTTGAGGGAGATTAATTATTCAAAGAATGACTGGAAAATATTAGTTCGGGATTATGGAGATCTTGTCCGGGCGGCCACGAATCTCCGAATTCGATAGTGCCAGTTTGATAGTAGACTATTTACTTAGGACTCACGTTTTACGAAAATATTACCGTGCTAATTATTAAAAAGTTGGAATTTTTAAAATCACTAATTATCCTGGAATGAACATATTCCACGGCCCATTATTAGCAAATCCCAAAGAATTTTAACCGTTGAAGTTGTTCACATACATTATTTTTACATTTTTTTTACTATTATTGGTGGATCTTTCTCAGTAGAAACAGAAAATTGTAGGACGAGATACGAGAAGGACAATCCAACCAAACACGCCCACAAATAAAGGAACAGATATAGCCTATGTGTCACATATCAGTGTGGTTTTTACAGGCACTACTGATGATTGTGCGGCAGACTTGGAACTAGCACTACTGAAAGGATCAGATAGTACAATCCCTCATGACGTAATATGCTGCTTAAGACATTCTTCGTGGTTGCTTCCTTCGGGGCTATATATATATATATATATATATATATATGTGTGTGTGTGTGTGCGCGTGCGCTTGTGCGTGCGTTCGTGTGTGTGTGTGTGTGCGCGCGCGCTTGTGCGTGTGTATTCGTTAAGGTAGAGTTTGTTCAACCAGCAAGTCGGACCATTCGGAATCATCAGAAGCGAAAATTAAAAAAAATGATCTAGAACTCTTAATTTTCTTTTGTTAGTAACGAAACTCGGTATAAGCAATTTAATTAAAACTAGACATGTATTATCCAAGAATCAGCAAAATCCGACCATTAGTAATCAGAGTTTACCAGAAAGTCATAGTTAAAAAATCGCTCTAGTGTCTGCCATGTTTGTTTTCTCGAAACGTAACTGAATACTTACGATTTAATTACTTGAAATATATGCTATATTCAGTAAACCTGCAAAATCGGATAATATATTCGATATGCTAAGGAATTCGCATAGTTTACGCAGTTCTTGCGTGACGGACTTCTATTGAATGTTACAACCATTCATTTCACGATTGTTGTGATTTCGATAAAATTAATTTTCCGGTGTAAGGGCTTGCGACAAGTGCAGTCGCAATTAAAGAAGACACTTCAAGCCCGGAGAATAACTTTATCACTGACATATATTAGCCTAAATCTTTTTTTTTTTTTTTTTTTTCCCAGTCTTCAATTACTTAGTTTGTCATCAGCCATCAATACCTGGGCGGCAAGCTTTGTAAGTTCCGTTACATTTTTAGAGTTCTACAATTATAGGCCTACGTTTTATTCTACCTTTATCCCTTACACGTAATAATGTGTTTATATTAATTGACACAGTCATAAATGCATTCAATTTTAAAATCATTAAAACAAACATTACATTAACTTTGTGGACTTATTACTTTATTCATTTCTATTTATTTATTTTACCTGATAGACGTAAGGCCATAAGGTCTTCTCTTTCACTTCACCAAGGTTAAATTATACATATAATAACAATTATGAATTATGTTCATGTTGATTAATAATATATAATAGGCATAGGCAAACAATATAGAGTTGACAAGGAAAATAATAAAAATAAAATTATAATAATGATGATGATGATAATAATAATAATAATAATAATAATAAGTAAAGTGATCCCACTACAGGCCTCAGGAGGCCCTTGGGGTAGTGGGAGGTTAAGGCTCCCACTATTTCTGGACAATCGGCACTTGATGTCAGCCGGGTTGTCAGCCCTGCGTGACGGCCGCCTTTACCCCAGAACAAACGTCTGGTACTCATTTCCGTTAGAGGCTGAGTCGACCCCAGGGCCATAGTGCCGCCAGAAGGTTTGGGTCAGTTTAAAAATCCTGACCCACCGGGACTTGAACCCTCGACTTTTCGGCTTGTAGCTCAGTGCCTTAACCACTACGCTACGGCGTGCCCCCTAAATAATAATAATAATAATAATAATAATAATAATAATAATAATAATAATAATAATAATAATATAATAATAATAATTATAATACTAATACTAATAATAATAATAATAATAATAATAATCTATAATTTGATTAAGAAATTGGCTTAGTAAAGAAAATGAAAACATTAAAGAATAAATGAAATACGGTTATATATTATCGTACATTGTCAAGGAAATATTTAGTGAGATTTTTCTGAAAAAAAACAGTAGATTTTACATTTGTGAAAGGCTGCAGAATTATCTATCCACCTTCCTTTGCGAAGAAATTATGAATTCGTGTAAGAAAATTTAGAGAAAATTCCGGATTGACTGAAAATTCGTTAATTTTTCCAACTATGAGTAGACAGACATATAATGCTAAAAATCTCACTGCTTTTAAAATAACCTGTGCGCGCTCCATTCTTTGTAAGGAATCCTAAATATATTCGAGATGTAGATGCAAACTATTCTTTCTGGATGCGTTATGGTTTTCAGATTGCATTGATATAGTTCATGAATAGGGTATAAAGAAAAAAATACAGACTATTGTGGTTATTGTATTGACTGGAGATAGACGGTTATGAACTGTATCTGTGGACATTTTCTCGTGGGCGTGCTACAGGTTTCCACTCTCTAGACAATCATAAATCAAAACTCACCTCTGACATATCCTGTTCACTTCAAGTAGACTACTTCAGTGTTTATATTTCCTGTAAGCAGAATGAAGATGGGATATATTTATTTTATTCTTCTTATTTTTTACCTCTTAGGATAGATTTTTAGGTGCTTGTTACGACTTTAGAGTTTTTACTAATTTTTATGATCGGGTGTTTTTTGAAAACTGAATAATTTCTTTAGTTTTAAATATATTTTTAAAAACTCCCGTAAATTCGCTTCTAAAATAGAAATTCAACATCGAATCCGTGTTTTCGCCGATCAATTTCAATATATTTCCTCAGTCTGATATGTTTGGAGTTGGATATAATAATTATGGTGACAAAATTATTGTTTACTCCGGACAGAGAAGAAAATTATTGGAAATAAATAATATACACCTGAAAACAGTTATTATTTTAAAACTGGCCCCATAGCGTACTAATAGTTTATTAAAATTAATAGGCCTTTTAAATCTAGGAAAAAAAGAAAAAGAAAATTACTTAATACAGCTGTCTTTTTTTCAATAATTAAGTTCAAGACAATTACGGAAACCGAATAATCATTGAGCAGAGTCTGGTTCTAAAAATATATAAAAATACTAATGTTATACATATAGCCTATATATCTTTATTTGATTCCTACTTATAGGCGCTTTAACATCTAATATATTAGCTCATATAGGGCAGTTCCACTGTTATGTTTGTCATGTATTTTCTGAAGAAAAGTGATTTTAATTTCATCTTTCGTATTAAATGGAGATTATGAAGAAATGGGATCGTAATGAAATTAAAATCGAGCATCTCAATTTGACGACTGAGGAAAACAAAGAAGAAGCCTCGTTCAGGAAGATCGGTATCTGCTGAATAAGAGTTCCAAAACTCTACCGTGTGTGTGTGGGTCATGAAAATAAAAATTAATGCCTGAACCGGGACCTCTAACTCTATACGTTAGTGCATTATCCACTACGCTATTCACACCTCCTAGTGCAAACATTAATTTACCTTATGTATAATTATGAAATCATAAGAGGCAGGGGGAAGCGTCCGCACTGCCATCTTACAGCTTATATAACAATGAATCGGTTTAATAAGAATAGTTTTTCTTTAGGCCTATAGCAGTGACTATTTTTATTTTAATATTACAATTAAATCTTGAAATTAAGCAATGAAAGCAAATATGTCATGAAAAGAAAAATTAATGCCTGAACCGGAATTTAAACTCGGGACTTTTTAATTCTATACGTTAGTGCGTTATCCACTACGTTGTCCAGGCATCCCAGTGCAAACTTTTAATTTTCCTTCCTTATATATAATTCTCAAATCATAAGAGGCAGCGGAAAGCGTCCCCACTGCCTTCTTACATAATCTATAACTACAAAACATTTTAATTAGAATATTTTTATCTTATAGCAGTGACGCTTTTTTATTTCGACGTTACAATTAAATTCTGACATTAAGCAATGAAAGCCAAATATGTCATGAAAAGAAAAATTAATGCCTGAACCAGGATTTGAACCCGGGACTTCTCTTTACGCTAGTGCGTTATCCACTACTCTATCCAGGCATACTTTATAGCAGTGACGCTTTTTTATGTCGATGTTACAATTAATTACATATATAATATAATTTTAATGAATTAATCTGCTTGCAGTTTACAAGGTAGGAGGAAGAAGTAAAAAAGGTTGACGTTTTGCTCTTTTGTGCTTCCTTAGCAGGGTGTAAGAATGTGGTGTAGAGGCGAGAAAAGGTAATACTGGCCACAGGGGTTCACCAGCACAAACAACCTTGATGACCGTAATCACGAGGTGTAACTTTGTTTCTCAGCATGGGGATCGCGATCCTACGATAAGATTACTTGCCACAATATGCTTCTAATTTTTTAAACCGTCAATGGCATATTATCCCATACTTTGGTGAATATAATTATCCTGTTTCTGCATTTACTACCCATTATGCTTCTATGCTAAACATAATTAAATTGCAGAATTATCCGGTTCAACTCACAGCATCGATTAATGTAACTACTTTTTTCGGAGGTTTGCATACTTACTAAAATGAATGATAAATGTAGGCCTATACATACAATAATTCGAGTATTCCTAGGATATATGTTCGACATTTTTTTTGTCATGTGTAGCCTCGAGGTAGCATGCTGCTTTGCCACGCATAGGCCCCGAGTTCGTTCCTCGGTCGGAAAAATGCCATGTTTTTTTCAGGGTTTTTCCTCACCTGTAAGGCAATTATCAGACAACTTTAAGGCCCAAAAGGTTACCGAACATCATTAGATCAAGTTTAGAATTAAGGTCTCTCCTGGCACATCATCATTTCTTCTTCTTCTTCTTCTTCTTCTTCTTCACTTCACGGGATAAGCAAAATGCCTGTTCCGCCTCACAGTTGTTCTGTCCATCTTTTCACTGGCCTTCCTACATTTCTTGAATCTCGTTGTCCATTAAATCCGTGCGGTTGAACACTGAGAGAGACATGAGTTTGGATATTTTTACGTGGTCGGGTTACCAGCCCAGACTCACAACCACATTCCCTAGTGGATCGGGGATTTATTTCGGAGTTTTCTTCTCCTAGACGGGTAGCTAACCAAAGCTTTGGAGTCCCATCTACCCCTTGTCTTGCAGGTTTCCTCTTCCACCTTCTTTATTGTTGAGAACAATATTCTTCTTCCGTTTCTGAAGCCATTGAGGTTCCCGCGTTGGAGCTAGTTCGCTTCCTTTCTCCTCTTACTAGATAGCTAGCTAGTTGAAAAACCAGACTTCCCTATCTAGTCGTCCGGGTCCATTAGGTACGGAGCCACTCCACCACGACTAGGTCTAGCCCGTGGGAGGCGCATTATCACCATTCATATATCATCGGGACAGCGTAACTCCACCTTCCATGCGCCCCAACCTCAGAAGTGGGTAAAAATAACGCCAAATGCCAGGAGAGGATACCAGAATGTCGAAATGACAACCTGGTGGCATTAAATAAAAAATAACTTTTTCCCCTCTTAATATTGGAAAAGTTTTATTCTTATTTATTTATTTTTCAAAACACAGCATACTACATTTACTAGTTTTGCGTTCGATTCCAATTCAGGTGGACAATTGATTTCTAGATTCGCAGGTTCAAATCCGATTCGAGTCGATTCATTTTTAGACCATAAAATCACGAGTATGACTTCACTGGGAAGAGAATTAAAACTTATGGATCCATTGTCTTAATTTTACGGCACGTTAAGGAAACACAAATCAAAATAAGAGGCAACTGAGCAAAATTTGTCACGTATTTCACGTCCAAATTTGAATTGCGACGCGACTTTAACTGTTTTTAAATATATGTATGTACATTAACGCTATTTATTGAACATTTTTATTGAAGAATTAGCACGCAAACTTAGCCCTTAACATTATTACATTTATAATAACTATTTGAGTTCAATTTGTTCTGAATATATATAGCCTGTATATTGCAGGGTGTATGGAATTTCGTTAAATGATTCCTACAGAATCGTGCATTTTTGACAGCAGGAAGTTATTTGCATTGTTGCATTGTATATGTGAAAGCATGGCATAGTAATATGAAAGGCAGTTCATTATTATTATGTTGATATTAAATTTCTTAATATATAAGCTTAAAACTGTTCCTCTGAACAATTTTTAAGACATTGAAAGCAAAAATAATAAATTGACACAATATAATTATATTTTTTTTCGCTTGAAACAGATTTCTGAAATTGATGACAAGTGAAGTACGTTTATACACAGAGCGGAACAGAAGCTTCCGACAAACTTTTACAGGATGTTCTGGGATGTTTACTGAGTACTTTGATATAAGGAATCCACGATTTCTGACGATTTATTAAAGGAATATTTTCGTTGATAAATTTATTTTATTTATTTGTATACAGATTTTCAATGTTTACACATCTTTCTGTGCCTAAAGTTATATTTTCCTTCTCCACTCGTTTCTACCCATCCACTTCATTTCCCCCTGTCCTCTTGTTCTCATTCCAGTTCTTATTTCTTGCATCCACGAGTTTCGAGGTCTTCCTTTCCTTCTACTTCCAGGTGGACACCATTCCAATGCTTTTCTGGGTAACTTCTCGCCTTGCATTCATTGACAATACATGTATTAATACATTTAGACCTCTACAATATGGGTTCTGATAGATTATAAAGTGAAATTAAAAAAAAAAAATTATCTGGAGTAGATAGGCCTACTGTAAAAAATCATAAACTATTATAATTCACCTTTCACGGCTTTGAACAAAAATAATAGACGATAACATGCTACATGTCTGACATCAAAGACTGGTTTCTTTATATAAAAACACTAAGCCAACATCCCTGAGCAATTTGTAAAAGTTAGTAGGTAAAATTATGTTCAGATAGAGCGTAAAACATTTTGTAGCCAAGATGTCAAGCTTTATTTCTTGTTCACATCGAGATACACACATTTTTGTAGCGTTTTCTTGTTGTTTATATTTCCATTAATTTATCAAAACGAGATTACCTGTGTGATGTAATGTCTAGCGGTGTGAGTCTAGTATACAAGTGGTTCCGGATTCGATTTACGGTTATGTGATAAATTTTATATTATGTATAGGGTCTGTAGCGATGTTCACTTAGCTTGGTTATGACAAATTGAATAGCTATTTAATATGAGAAGTAGCGTGATCCGGTTAAGAAAATTTAAATTAAGGTTCAAGGATTGTGTCGCATTATTCATATGCCTCTTTGAACTGTCATCTAATTCCAGTGACAGCAACCAATTTATTTATGGATAAAGGAATCTTATTAGCAGGGCATAAAAACACGTGCAGAGAGCTTAAAAAATAATCTAAATATTCTGAACCAACGGCCCTAGGGTGAGGTATGTTGGCTATCAATTTGCTCCTGCGACTTTACACCCAAGAAAGCCCAATTCTCATTTTTAGGACATGATTGGGCCGCTAGGTAATTATGACAAGGACGAGTGAAGATAAATCTCTACTCCTCTTCAGGAGGAGATCGATTCCAGGTCATCCAGCTCTAAGCTTCTTGGCTGTTATTGAATTTTATAACAGAAGACAAGTTAAGAATCTCAGTGAAATTAATTCATACGTCCAATCTGTGAATGGAGTATAAAATAGAAATTACATTATAATGGTTTAGTGCCACTTGTGCAGAAATGTTGATGCTCATAATGGGTTAGAATATTACTGCAGAAATGTATAAGCTATTACAGATGAGTAAAAATGATTATTGCTATTAGTTCAAATGGGTTTTCTCGCTGAATTAGTATTTGAGCATTGAACGTGAATACTGACTTAGAATTGCCTCCTGTCTGGAAGACATTAAGTCCTTAATTAACAAATAACTTTTCTAGCGCTTTATTGCTTACGTATTTGTGCGATCACATATTCCAATTTAGTTCAGGAAAAATCCGTTTATGGTTTTACTCTTCCAATGTTTTATGCACAGTCTATTTATATTAAAATAGCGTATGATAATTAAACATAATTTGAAGTCCGATAGTTATTAATACAATTGCTGGATTGTAATTTTCAACTCTTAAGTGAAGAAGTCCTAATAAATTGTATTAACAATTATACAATATTATCATTGATGATCAAGTATTGATTTTTACGCTGATGGAGATACAATGGATCAGGCAGAATTTATAATCAGTGAAAGAAGCTGATAGGACTATATTTATAGGTCTGGCCTGTCGCGCTTGGATATATAAAAATTCAGCATAGTATAGAATTTGCCTGAAACGAAAGTTTAAAAATCTCTCTAGCGGTCGCAATTTTTGATGTTTTACAATGAAACACAACCTACATGTTATTAAAATAAACAGAGGTAGATATTGTCCAAAAATCAACAAAATCCGTTCATTAGAAGTGGGGTTTTACCTGAAATACGAAATAAGAAATTTACTCTACTAACCGCCATGTTTGGTTCGTCACAATGTATACTCTAATAATAACGGTAGTAATAGTAATAGTAATAGTAATATAATAATAATAATAATAATAATATAATAATAATAATAATAATAATAATAATAATATAATATCATAATCATACTAGTAACAATAGTAGAAGTAATAATAATAAGTAATAACATAAAATAATTGTCCCCATATTGCGTAGTTAATAGTAATAATAGTAAAAGTAATAACAGTAAAAACATTTTTTCATTTATTCATAATGCTGTGCCCAAGAGCACGCCTTTCACTGCAAACTCAGCATTCTCCACTCTTTCCTTAACTCGGCTTTCCTTCTTGTATCCGCATACAAACAATTTTTTTTAATATTGTCTATCACCTGATGTCTTTTTCTGCCTTTCTTTCCGTTGACCATTCCTTCTAGGACATCTGTCAGCAGGCAGTTTCTTCTTAGCCAGTGGCCAATCCAATTTTTCCCCCTCTTCTTTATGAGTTCCAGCATTGTTCTTCCTTCACTCACTCTGTCTAGCTCATCTTTATTTTTTACATTGTCTGTCCATTTTATACGTTCTATTCTTCCCCATATCAACATCTCAAAAGCTTCCAGTCGCTTTTCCTCATTCCTTCGTAATGTCCAAGTCTCTGCACCATGCAATGCTATACTCCACACAAAGCACATCACTAGCCTCTTCCGTAATTATATTGTCAAAGGTCCACAGAAAATGTTTATCTTCTTGTTGAAAGCTTCTTTTGCAATTGCTATCCTCTGCTTTAGTTCTTGACCTCAGTTTATGTTACTACTGATAGTACAACCCAAGTATTTGAAGCTCTCCACTTACTCAATGGCCTCATCTTTAATCCTCATGTTTATCTTCCTTTGTTTTCTTCCTATAATCATGGCCTTCATCTTATTTATATTTATCTACATCCCATAATCCGCGCACTTGTCATTTAGCTCCATCATCATGCTCCTCAGTGTCATTGCATCTTCCGCTAGCAAATCTTATAATAAAATAAATTCCCCATATTTTGCGTAGTTTTCTTAAGCTGACTTTGTTATTTTCATTCTCCTCCATTCTCAAGATTTATTCAATCTCTCTATTCAAATATTCTCCTTTAATTGCATATTTCAATTTCATCTTTCGACCTTATCTCGGTCTTCCTTTCTTGTCACTAAATTGTTACTGATAATGAAGATTTTTCTGCTGATGTTTATAGTGATAATGATGATAATTATTATATTAGTAAATATAGACCTACCTACATAGACCTACCTACATAGACCAACCTACATAGACCTACCTACATAGACCTACCTACATAGACCTACCTACATAGACCTACCTACATAGACCTACCTACATAGACCTACCTACATAGACCTACCTACATAGACCTACCATTAATATTAAGAAATTTAATCTGAGAACAAGTCTATTTCTTTTCCAAATATCCATCCATAGTAATTCTGCCCGAGGGCAGGTCTGTCACTGCAATCATAGCATTTTCATGCTATGCTTTGTATCTTACTAGGGAATAGTAGGTGTGGTAGCTTCCCGTTGTTTTCCACACCGGTGATGGGTGATGATGATAATGATAAGGATGATGATGAAGATGATGGCCATATGATTTCGGGGACCGTTTGGGCCTTATAGTTTTCCTGACATTTGTCTTACAGGTGAGGAAAAACCCCGATAAAAACCTCACCCAGAAAAACTGTCCCGACCGGGGATCGAACCTGGGCCCGCTGCGTGACACGGCAGCACGCTACCCACCTCGAGACCACGGTGGTGGACTTTTCCAAATATATGGTCATAAAATATGAGATCGTGACGTTATCGAAAAGCCTACTAAAGTTAATTCATTAATGTTAAAACATGCAAATAGTTTCTCCCAGTAGGCCTACATTAATTCCCAGGAAACTATCATGATAATTTTAAATTAAAATATAAAGGTAAAAAGGTAAAGTTATCCCACAGTTGGCCTTGTGAGGCCATTGGAGGGTTACGGTTTTCACCTTTAGGCAATCGACACGATTATTCAACCGATATGTCAGTCCTGAGTGAAGGCCCCAGAACATACACCAGGTACTCATCTCCGTTAGAGGCTAAGTTTATTCCAGGGCCATGGTGCCGCCAGAAGGTTTAGTCCATTTAAAAAATCTTTACTTCACCGGGATTCGAACTCTCGGCCTTCCGGCTTGTAGCGTATTCTCTTAGCCAACTACGCTACGGATGCCAGTCCTGCTTGATGGCCCCAGAACATACGCCTGGTACTAATCTGATTGAATAGAGAGACATGCAAATTACATGCAGTATTGTATTTTATTTTGTATGATATAGTTGAAATACAAGGAATTACAATTTTTGATCAATGAATTATAATTTATTAATATAACACATCAGGCTGTACTATAGGTCTCGGTGAGAGATGGGCCTACATGTTTTATGGCAAAGTATTATTGTATTTTTTAATTGAACTGCTATTAGTCAGGCCAATTTGATCCGAAAATATGGGATCAAATAAGCACATAAATCTTCCTGACATGTCAAGTTAGCAGTCCTCAGGAGGGTGCCTATCCCCAACTCTCTTTTATCCAACATACCAACCAATTTTCTAACCTGCACCTACAAGTCTATGACCCAATCAATATTGTTTCCTTATTAGACATATAGTGTATGTCAAGTGATGACATTTCGATCGCTCAGAGTCAGGTACCCATTTGAAGCGTGATTGATTTCAGAAACTATGGTCATTGCAGCCCGTAAAAGATGATCATTAATATGATCATCATTGTTCAAATTTCTTAATTATTTTATATATGAACGAATGTTATTTGTTGCAGAAAATGGTAATAAGAGGGGATACTTTTTGTGGCCTAAAATATGAAAAGTATGCAATATATTTGTGTGTGTGTATAGACCTATTATGAGTTTACTAACCCATATTAGCCTTAATTGCAATGACCATATATATATATATATATATATATATATAATAATATATATATGGTATGATAAGAAAAATAAATGCCTGGACGGGATTCGAACCCGGATCTCTGAGTCTGTACCTCAGGCGAATCCAATCCAAACACTTATTTTTCTTATATAGGCCTATGTATTATATTCTCCATTATTACTAGATGTCGCGAGAACTCGGTCTTCACTGCTATCTAGTAGCTGACTATAACAAGTAAGCAAATTAAAGAAAATATTTTTACTTTATAGCAGTGACGCTTTATCGATGTTATAATTAAATGTTTAACATTGAGCAATGGAAGCTTCATATGGTATGATAAGAAAAAAATATATATATATTCACTTCTTGGTGCTTGAATTGCAAGATTTAAACTGCGTTTAGATTGGAGTCCTAGGATATATCTATGGTAGAAGATTAGCGTATAAAGCTAAAGCTCCTGGAATAAAATCCCGGTCTAAGCGCATATTTTCCCCTTCAAATAAGGTTTATAATTTGACCTTCAATGAGAATTTTAAATTTATAATAAAAACATCCAATGAAGCTCTACTGGCTTTGTAAAATAACGTTAAATTCCCATTGAAAGTCTTCTTAATAAGAAGCCGTCATTTGCAAGCATTTTGGCGCTCTCAGGAATTGAAATGTAGACCTATAAGAGAGAATATTTGTTTCGATTGGAAGCCTTGGATAGCTCAATGGCAGAGCATTAGCGCATAAAATTAAATGTCTGTGGGTTCAATCCTCGGCCTAGGCGTATATTTTTCTCTTCACTTGCAAGATTTAGCCTATCTTCACTTGGTTCTGGCTTTGATATAAGTATTTAAATCATCATATAGTGCCTTTGATCGAGATCGAATACATTATGGAGCGCTTACTCCATAACTGTTATAGTGAATGTATTACATATTTTTAAATACTCATTCCTTACAAAGTTTTAGCATTGAAGCCTATTAAAAAATATATTTAATGGCTAGTTGTATTTTGTTGAACGGCGCTATTTAACAAATGAGGTTATTAGCGTTACATTTTCAGTAGTGTCTGATCAAACGTAGAGTAGCAACAGTTGAAAGAGCAGACGTTTCTCCTCTCTTGATGGAGATAATTAGTTTTATCAATGTCATAATTTTACGCCATCAATACTAAGACGCGTTGTAACTATTGAAACATTAAGATTTGATATAGTATTGAATTCACTTTTATTTTGGACTAGCTAATATCCGGCGTGCGCTGCTACTCCTAAATAAATATTTATATGTTTTTACCACCAGCCGTGCGCTATTATGCTTGACCGGGAACCTGCTTACCCCAATCTTCTTGGCATCAATGAAAGACAAAAATGGTTATTGTGAGTTATCCGTAGAAGATAAACATATGCTGTCGCGCACTTTTTTATAGACCTTTTTGAGATATTCAATTCTGTGTACATTAATTTGGTGTATTTTTTATGGTTTAGGCAGCGTAAGCCATTTAAGCGTCAAAATAGGGACTTTATTTCACGTTTTTCACTACAAAGGGTGATTTATAGGGGTGAAGGGGTTGAATATTACAACTCTCTTATAGCCAATGTTCATTCCCGGAATCTCCTGAACATTTTGCAAAAAAAAAAACATCAAAATCGTATCAACGGTATGGCCGCGCATAGAATATGAACAAACAAACAAACCAAAGATTCCTTTTTATATATTAGATATATCCACATTTGTTTTGGGTTTTAAAGAAAATAAAAAATTGTTTCGGGGAAAAAATTAAGATCTTGTAGGAATATTAGTAAGATCCGTTGTCTTAGTAGCTTGATGTTTTCAAAGAACGCTGGTTAAAACTTGGCCCAAGTCGGACGATTTTAAGAATTAAATCTCAAAATGTGGAACGTTCCAAATATACCCCGATAAGCCACGATCAAGTCAAAATTCACTTCCTATATTTAGGATCTTAGGATCGCTCGCAAAAGTAGTTTTGTTACTAGATAAAGTTTGATGATAATTGATCTCCTTCCGTCCCACTCGGGACATTGGTGCTCCCCTAGTGAGAAGTTCCCTAACCAAACTAATTTAGTTACGATTATTTCTCTAATACATCGGCCGCGGTGGACTAGTGGTTATGCTCCGAGGGTCGTGGGTTCAAACCCGGGCGGGTTAGATATATATTTTTTCAGGACGGAAAAATACAAGGAGCAAGTCCTCCGGGAGAAACTTTAAGCCGTAGGTACCGAGTCTGAAGATTTTCAGGCCCGTAAAAGATCCTTAAGTCTGAATAAAGAGACCTCTAAGCAAAATCAACGTCCTAGTAATACGTTAGTTGCATGTTGTCTCATTGAGTCGGTGTGTTTATCGCATGCCATCCATGACATGTATGAGCAAATAAGGTAACTAAAAATTAACTTGGTCAATTAACTCCTTACAATGAAGAGCCTGTGCTTCAGCAATCGGCAACGCCATTATAGATAGATAGGTTTCTCTAACATATCAGCGAGTGACGTGTGGGTTAGTACATCGCCTCGAGGTGACATCTATTAGAAAATTAAGGTATTACTTGGATGGAAGAAGATCGGTTAACTTTTGCTCAGAGGCCTTTTTTTTATTCAGATTTCAGGTTCTTTTACGAGCCTGAATATCTTGAGACTCAGAACTCACAGAGGACTTGACCATTGGATGTTTCCTTTCTAAAAATCCATCGACCCTAGCCGGGTTTGAACCTGCGATCCTCGGATTAGAGGCAAGGAACACAACCACTAAATCAATTTTATCTCATAGACCGATAATTTTGCCTCTTCCTGTTCGTTATGAGAGATATCTGCGCAAATTAACTTCTTTGACAAGGATATCGATTCAACAATGTACGATCGATATGATTTGTTGCTCTAAAAATTATTAAATGTTGTATAATGAATCTGCATTTTTGTTATTTCTCGTACAATCCTCTGTTATTGTTATTTCCCAAGCCCAAAGAGATTTAACAGTAAATACGTATACGCTATTTGTAACTGTACAGTCGGCTTAGAAATCGTCCGGAAGTAAGATCGGAATACATAAGCTCCCTCATATTTGGTAAATATAAAATATAATTATTTTTAGCTTCTGATGCATTATTCTCTAAATAGTCGCTCCAAATCCAACGCGGGGTTCAGTTTTTCATTAGACAAAATCATAACCTCTTGTTAGATTACTGTTGATAATTTCAATGCAGAATGATACGCTGTGAATTAAGTTCCTAAACATTGGATTTGCTAATTAATATACACGAGTTAGAGCCATGATCTACGAGTGCTCTATGATAAAGGCTACGAATCAGCCAGTATCATACGTATTCGTTCTCCAATTTGGTTAATTTTTTGTACCCAATTATTTTTTTTAAATTTTGGTAATATGTCGAACATAGAAAATTGTAAAGCTAACGATTAGAATTAATTCTGTTAATTAAGAATTTATATCGCTTTCGCCACCATTTTTTTGGTAGATTTTGTGTCCATCTAATAGAAACGCTTTATTATTTTTGTTTATTCATCATCATCATCATGAACAAATTCGTTTTAGGCCATGTGGCCTGTACGGTAAACCTAGCGAAGATGGTCTTGGTCTTTCCACCGATGTTTTGGTCTTCCTTGGTCCCTATGTCCAGTTGGAGTATATTGGAATGCCAATTTTGGAAGTCTATTTCTTGCCATTCTTCTCAGATGATTTTTTCCATTCTTCTTGGTATCTTTGTAGCCTATATCTTCATTTAAACTTGTTACTCCAAGTTTTCCTCTGATAATAGTGTTCCTTTGGTGATCCAGTCTATTAACTCCTAACAATGATCGTAAGAAGCGCATTTGGCTTACTTGAAGTTTATGAGAGTTTCTTTTATTTAAAATCCAAATTTCACTTCCATATTTTAGAGCAGCTTTTGATGTGATGTTATGTAATCTTAGTTTTGTCTCTGTCCTCATCTGTTTACCAAAATGTCTTCGTATTACCCCATTCATTTTATTATATTTTTGTAATTTTGAATCAATGTCGCTCTTATACTCTGCAACTACACTTCCTAAGTAAGAGAAATATAATTTTCTATAATTTTTCCATCAATCTCAATTTTCACCCGTTGTATGTTTTTTACACACATTGCCAATGTTTTGGATTTTGATGTGGAAATTTTCATATTATATTTGCTGGCAATTTTGAATAATTGATATGCTGCTATTTGTAAGCTATCTTCGGAATCTGATAGTATTATTTGATCATCTTTTTGTTTATTCAATTCATTAAAAATTAAGCATCGGTGGAATAAAATGCAATTACATATTGTTTGAATAATGAAAGTGTTCAATAAAGCAAAAAAATAATTGGAATTGCTGTGACTTGGAATTACACATGTTAAAAGTGATGAAAAATAGATTTAAGTTTTGACTCCATTTGATTGAATGCCTTGTCACATCCTTCTCCCCCACAAATTCATTTTAAAACTGGCACATGACTCACGAAGGGGTGGAGGGTGTTGTATTCTTGAAATTGAGAGCAAAAGTTGAAGTCTTTTCATTGTGTGAGATTTGATGCCTCAGGCAAGAATATTACCAACACTAATTTACAATTTCATATCCAGATGGCACCCTGATCACCAGCTGTCCTTCACGCCCTCTTTCTAGCTGTCTTGATTGGGGGCATTGTCACCCTCATATTCACATAAGGGATTCGACCCCTAAAATTAGCCCCAGAGGCAAATAGAGGGAATATTTATGTATATGAAATATATGAAATGTGATGAGCATTTCTGGAATATATGTAATTGTGTTTGTGCGGTTAAGAAAGGCTGGGGGTTGATGGTGTGGCTCACACAACCCCTGAATTAGTTTACTCTGCCTAGTGGTTAGGCTCTATGCTGTTTTCAGATTTTACACCATACAATAGATTCATGACCACGATATTCATTTTCATTTTGCATGAAAGGGTTATTTTGAAATTCTAATGACTTTTCCTTATGAATTTCATTATTTAAATGTAAGTTTGGTTACATGTAAATGTGAATCGTATCATAGATGCCATTTTCTTTTCTTTTTATTGATATTTCGCTGTCGGTTACCTTGTTATACACATTAGTTTTATATTGCCATATGTTGGTACCGAGCACCAACATTGCTAAGCGGATGAAACAAGTGAAAACTTACAAAGGGAGAAACATTTTCGGAGGACAGAAATTAAAGAGACTCTGGACTTTCTGCAGTATCGAGGGTTTGAATGGAAGAAGATATCTATATTTTATTTTTAAATTGTAGGTAATCAAATACCGGTAGGCATATGTAATACGTTATTTGAATAAGTTGTAAAAATGTATATTTATTAGTGATTAAAATAAATAGCCATTAGAACGGTTAATATTAAAAACAGTTCTTAAGTTTTAAATAGGAAAACAACTTACCTAAATAAAACCTATGCTATGCAAACTTATTAAAAACAAAATGAGTTGAAATGTTATTATTAATAGGCTGAAATAAAAATAATTAAAACAACTGCAAGCACGACAGGCCTAGAAGACCCTCAGCCTACCATCCGGCTGCTGGCCTCACATCCACATGTGTTAATCACATAGGTAGACGATCATCTAGCAATGAGGGGTGACATGTGGTCAGCATGTCGGGTCCCCAGCATGTCGGGTCCCCAGCCGTTATAGCTGGTTTTCTCAACCTGGAGTCGCTACTTATTGCTCCTACCCAAATGCCTCACGATGCTGGGTGGGCACCGGTCCTATAGTGTCCGAAATTCCATGAGAAAATATCTTCCCCCCATGCGGACTAATATTGAGAAAAGTGGCATTAGGAAGGACGGATCTTAGTTGTGAAGATAATATTCTGATGGATCGTGAAAACTAGATATCGGAGGGTTCACTTGGTTAATGATAGAGACCAATGAAGGGCATTTTATAAAATGCAGCATTCTACCTATTGGTTCCATAAAGCATAGAGTTAATATTATATTACGTCTAGGCCTACATTATTTAAATGTGTGATAATTATATCAATAATTTTGTTTTATTCTTGGAAGGGCAAATAATCTATGGAGAGACCAGTTCACCTAAGGCGGAAACAGTCTATAAAGCCTAATTCTTGATATAATTTGATCATGATTGATGCTTTTGTTATATTTATCTCGTTAAAAGTAATAAGTAAAGTATTGTTTGCAATATTTTACTAATTTTGGCGATTGTAAAAATGACAAAGTAATAACCGACAAGTTACTCATTTTTCTTGAGACAGTAGATTTAAAGTAGTAATCTATAATCTTTTACATTTTGTAGCATAGGTTCCCAATGAAAAGTTTTACCAAAACAGGCTACAGGGCCTATCAGAGTGATAGTCAATTCAGTATGCTCTGTACTTAATATTTATTTAAATTTCGAAGTTAGGCTAAATTAATAATATGATAAACTCGCAGTTATAGTCGGCTCAGTTATTTAGTTTACAGGCGTTTTGCTTTGTGGTTAGGTAGGTCTATTTGCACGCATAAATATTTAGCATATCAAGCGGTGTTGTCACGTTTTATTCATTAGAATAATTTTTTACCAATTAAAGATACCGCAAAAGACAGTAGTTTGCAACGCTGATAAGATAATTATATCCACGTGGAGTAGACATGGAAACGTCATTTAAAAATGCGAAGACATTTTTGCCAGTTAACTGTTTTCAGTTTTTGGTGATTGGAGCGGCGTCTTTGATGTCTTTAACAACAACTTCCCGGTTCTACCTGTCAGTATTTTTTTAAACCAGAGGGGGACGGTTGCCTTTGATGCCGCCTGTAAACTAATGGCTGAGCCCGACTATATAAATATTTGGCAGTTTTATTTCAGTAATTGTTGTTTTATATAATAATGCAATTTGAACCATAAGTTTTTCTTGTTCAAGATGTTGGGCTATAATGAAGTAGAGATATATTGAACACATTATTTTTTAGATCTGACGTTGTTATTGAAGATGCTGAATTTAAATACGTTATATATTTAAATGTTTTTTCGCACAGAAAGAACAAGAATATGCTATATATATAGAATGAATGTTTGTTTGTTTGTTTGTTTGTTCGTACTTTATGCGCGGCCATACCGTTGATCCGATTGTGATGGGGCTTTTACAAAATATTCAGGAGATTCCCGGGATGAACATAGACGATAAGAGAGTAGTGATACTAAATTCCTATAGGCCTCTCAAAAATCGCTCTATGTAGGGAAAACGTAAGTAGCTCTTTGAACGCTTAAATGGCTTACGCTGCCTAAACTATAACAAATACACAACATTAATGTACACAGAATTGAATATCTTAAAAAGCTCTACAAAAAAGTCTGCGACAGCATATGTTCATCTCTTACGGATAACTCACAATAACCATTTTTATCTTTCGTTGATGCCAAGAAGATCGAGACAAGTGCGCAGATTCCTGTGCAAGCATACGGCGGGTATTCTTTTACGGATAACTCACAAAAACAAATTTTGTCTTTTAGCTCATTTATGCCAAGAAGATCGAGATAAGGAGATTCCCAGGCAACACCGGGTAATCAGCACGGGGAATCTTAAAAATAATTACGATATACATTTATAATTATTTTTCGTTTGACTTATTCAACTAATCATAGGAAGTAGGCTACATTAGTTTTCGTCTTTCAGCTCATTTATGCCAAGAAGCTCGGGATAAGTAGATTCCCGGACAACGCCGGGTAATCAGCACGGGGTATCTTAAAAATATAAATTTATAATTATTTTTCCCTTTTACTTATTCAACTAAATATGAAGCACATTAGGCCTAGCAGCGCACTCCGGGTATTAGCTAGTTCGTAATGAAAATAGAACTTGGAGATATGTGTGACTGTTGAGTGAGACAGTGGACGGGTTGAATTTGTCAGTTACTGTGTGTGACTTCTGTAATATGATCCGCAGGCTACATATTAAAGGTTTTGCTTGTTGATACTTTCAAGCCCTTAATAAGGGGTGACCGGTAATAATATTTTACATATTCACTTTATAATACTGTCAACAAAAGATTGTATGAAGGTTGGAATATAATTATAATATTTTATTTTTTTGTATTTTTTAGTTTATTGATGTTAGTATGATTTTATAATATTAACGGTTTAAAGTTATTCGAAAACTATGCCAACAGAATACTATCAGTATATAAATCAGTGTCAGTTAAAATTAGCTAGCATAGAATCGTGAAACAATTCCACCACATTATGACCACAATTTATTCCGATTCCCAGTAATTCGAAAGTCTCGATCCTCAGAACTGGAAAATTAAAATTGTTTCTACTGAAAATAAAGAACACGTTATATAATTAATATTAGTTGTATTCCTTTTATACATTAAATGATTCGACACGAACGACTATTAAGCATCGTACATAATTTGGCCTCCATGGCGCGACAGGTCTAGAAGGCTCTTTTAACTTTGTGACTACTTAAATATGTTCACTAAATAATAAGGGAAATAAAAAAAAGTTTAAACCCCATAAAAATAATAAATAATTTAAAGATAAAGGTAAAAATCCAGCTGCTGGCCTCCACATCCACATATGTTAATCGCAGAGGTAGACTGTCATCCAGCCAGTATAGAGATAACATGTACTCAGAATTTGGGGTCACTCAGCCGTTATAGTTGGTTTTCTTAATCTGGAGCCGATACTCATAGCTACCTAAATTCCTCACTATGCTGGATGGACACCCGAACTCGTGCGGGCGGAAATTCCATGAGACAATTTCTTCCCCATGGAGATTCGAACAAGTGCAAGTCCCTTAGCTCAAAATCACTTGACCACCAGAATAAAATTAATTAACAATGGACCCAACTACTATTCATTAAATTTTCTATTATAATACTATTTTTGTCCACCGCTGTGGTCTCGAGGTAGCGTGCTGCCTTGTCACGCAGCGGGCCCGGGTTCGATCCCCGGTCGGGGCAGTTTTTCTGGGTGAGGTTTTTATCGGGGTTTTTCCTCACCTGTAAGACAAATGTCAGGAAAACTTTAAGGCCCAAACGGTCCCCGAAATCATATGGTCATCATCCTTATCATTATCATCCTTACCATCATCATCATCATCATCCTTCACCGGTGTGGAAAGCAACGGGAAGCTACCACACCTACACAATTCCCTAGTAAAGCTGCAAGCATAGCATGAAAATGCTATGATTGCAGTGAAGGACCTGCCTTCGGGCAGAATTACTATGGATGGATACTATTTTTAGCTCGTTTAACGAATTTTAAGTAAATTATTAATTATAAAATATCTTATAGTAATACTGAGTTCACCGTGAAGTTAACAAACTCAGTGCCCTCTGGTGACAAACTTTAGAAGATTTGTGTTCTGTTTTACCACAGCCGTAAAGAAATAAGGATTCGTTATTGGGTGGCCGTGCTCAAGCTTCTCAATACATCTCAGCACAATGCTGCAATTATCGAAAATGTTTTCTCGTTAAACCGAAAATGTTGTAATCCGAACAGACCCGGTCGCAATTAATTCGGATTTACGGAGATCCACTGTAATTGTCACGGATGTCAATTGCTCAACGTGATCTAAGTTGTCAAACTTTGATAGTGTTAGAATAGTTCCATAAATTATCATAATTCAGTAATCTATAAAAAAAGAGTTACATAAACTTGCAAGACATAGGTCCAGAAAAAAAAAAATGAAATCTGATGTTTAATTATTTAGGTTAGGATAAAGTAGCATTTAAATTATAATAAATGAAGAAGAGAATCGGATACGGATAAAAGTAGTATACATCAATATAATGAAATCAACTTGAAGACACTCGTATCTATTGGAGAAAGAAAAAATGAATAAAGAAGAGGAATGGAAAAAAGAAGGAATACTTTATCCGAAATTAATATTGTTATGGAATGAGGTATCCAGTTTAATGGGAAGATGATGATACCGTCTTGGTGCTGCTATAATTGGCCATTGTTCGAAGCTCGGACAGGTCCAGCTCACTCTCGTCTGGCTCCATGTACTCACGCGGTGTTTGCAATCCATCCTGAACGCAGTTATACGAGAATCTACTATACTAATCAGCATTTGTCTAAATAAATAAATGAAAAATATAATCTAAACATCAGGTTGCTAGTAAAGATTATTTAAATGTGGATACAAACTTTAAGTTCGATTTCGAATTGGAATGAAATAAAGTTATGGTAGATTAGCACTGAAATGTGTAGTTGCGAAGAGTAGGATCAAGTTTCAACTTTTGCTCCCAAGGTCTGTGAAACTAAATATTAGATTCTGTATCTAATTTTTACTGTTTGTACTAGACAAATCTGATACAAATAGTCTGTTAAATATCAGCAAGAAACAATTTTGAATAATTTTAAGTCATAAAATTGTGTGTTTTCAGTATCGCTATTATTAATGTTTTTAGTAAACTGAATGGTTGTCCTATTAAGCCTATAATCAATCAATAATTAAAAACATACACATGTAGATTGCAAAAAAAATTATGAGAAGAAATAACATAGGGCGCATTTGTACTTAAAAGTGGTCGTGATTTCTTTTATAATTTGAGTCTAATACTATGGTAAGTTTAACGATTGTGTAATATCATTACTCTTTACACGATAGTGTGAAATATGGAATATGCAGGCCTAATAACGAATTTAAACCGCATTGAATTTTCTGGAAATATTAATATTTACAAACTATTCAGTTTGGTGGCTGCATCTCCTTTCTACGAAGTGACGCCCGCGATATAAATTCTGTTTTTTTTTTTAAGTTCTAAAACGAACTCATTTCTATGTTTAATTTCGCCAATTTCCATTAGCTATAATATAATTTAAGTTGGGAGATCAGTTTGGTGGTTGCATCTCCTTTCTACGAAGTGACACCCGCGATATAAATTCTATTTTTTTTTTTAAAGTTCTAAAACGAACTCATTTCTATGTTTAAATTCGCCAATTTCCATTGGTTATAATATAATTTAAGTTGGGAGAATTAGGCTTGATGTTTATATTAAATCCGAGCTAGTTCCACTTTTCACGAAACAGATTATGTAGTACATATGACAGAGTGGTTAAGTAGAACTGTATAAGCTACGTTTTAAGCAATGTTTAAACAAAAGGTGGGATTGGTGAACTGAAATAAATGTCTCTGTTACGGGATTTCTAACGTCTTTGATTTTAACACTTACTAAGGCCACTGGATTGCACAAACAAGTAGGCCTACAGTGATCAATCATAATCAAGTGGAGTGATGGCTATTTTCATTCAGTTTTTCGGAGTCTTTAACATCTAAAGCCATTTCCCGTATAAAATATTCTGTTGTTTCAAATACAGACCTAATTTGATTTTTATCGTCACTTCCTTCAGATAGTAAACAAATAGAGGCTGCTGAAATGAAGATGTTGAAAGCAATAGCAGGATACCAAGAACCGATAAAAAAGAAAAACGAAGATATAAGAACAGAACTTAATATATTTAATCTCTGTGAAAGATAAAATATTATCAAAATGCTTATCTTCAACACGTATTACGAATGAATGAACAGCGCATACCAAGAAGAATGTGTAATTATAAACCAAAAGGGAGAAGAATGTTGGGAAGACCATTAAAGAGATGAAGGACCAATTCGGCCTATAATGAGATCGGAACAGGCCATTGGGCTTAATCCTTGTTGTTGATGATGATCATCGTCACTTCCTTTCTATGTATATCACGTGTTTTGCATAGGAGATTTCTGATTTAATTTTTATATTGTGAAATTTTATTTTTGATGAAATGGGTCCTTATAGCTAATGAAATTCCAATCTAACACTGAATTTAACGACTGAGGAAAATCAGCAGAAAAACATATGGAGTTAGTCGGCATCGAGATTTGAACATTGGTCTTCCCGAACATGACTCAAAATCTACCACCTATTATTCTTATTATTATTATTATTATTATTATTCTTATTATTCTTATTATATTATTATTATTATTATTATTATATTATTATTATTATTATTATTATTATTATTATTATTATTATTATTATGCGGGATAGTTAATGATATTCGCAAGCGTATGTATAACTGTTGAATATGAACTTTGGATCAGAGGAGACTGCACCGATCTTAGTCAAACTCTGCATACCAACATGCAGGCAAGGCTGATACGTACCCAAATCTCCCGCTCCCCTCCAACACCCCCACTTTATGAATATACTGCAAAACTACTATAAACTGTGATATATACTCTCTGCTCTGCCAAGGAATTCCTCGTTTTATCCGATATTAAACCCGGCCAATTTCTCTCCAGATGTGGTGTGAGGAAATACTGGACGTAAGCTCACTTCACAACACAAGTGCGGAGACAAATCACAAACTGTCTGCGTACCGTACAAAGTAACATGGGGGAATATAATGTAAATAGTACAGAATAATCATAGGGAGTATTGTACACGGCAAGGCTGTAGGTATTAAGGAAATAAGCGTTACTATCACGATGATCAGAACCTTTGTTAATACTTTATTTTGATTGAAAAATGCAAAACGTGTAATTTATAAGAAAATATGAATAATGTCCATCAATTCTCGTACACGGATTACATCATAAGAATCTTACATTAAATTGTTAAAATTAAAAATGATTTTTCCCAAAGAATAATAGCATTTCTTCAAATGCAATGTAAAATATCATGTTATCAAAAGTGAATTAACGAGTGGTCCAGATTTTATCAATAAATTTAGGAACAACATTGTTCGCCATTTTAATTTATACTAAGAATTGAACAGAAGAATTTCGAAATTAAAACTACTCGATTTCCCGAAAGAAAAAAAAAACCTCTTTTATTTACTCTTTTATTGAACCATTTGTAGCAAATCGAAGACAACATGTTATTGATTTCTATTGATCGTCTGCAAATATTATTAACATCGAAGATCTCGTAAATATAAATTATAACTAGGGCTAGGATTTTTATGTATTAAAAGGTAAGATTTGCAACATAGTATAATGAGAAGTTAGACTTCTGACTGTCTTTTGTTTTGGTTTCACACACAAACAGTTGAATAGTATAATGATAAGTTAGACTTATGACGGTCTTTTGTTTTGGTTCCACACACAAACTGTTGAATAATATATACTATCTGAATTGCAATATTATCTTTTATTACATAAATATCCTAGACCTAGTTATAACATACATTATATTATTGCGCTGTTCTTGTTATAAATTTAAAAAAAACATGTGCTACGTTAAAAAAAAGAACCTATAAGAATATGGTTGATATAAAACTGTGATTTTTGATTCATGAGTTACATAGTTAAAAGATGCAGATTGTTTAAGTCGTAGACTGTTTAATATTAAATTATACATACATATTGGCTATAGGCCTACATAATCGATTAGTGATTGAAAATCAAGTTCTAAAATGTTTAAATAGCCGTTTTTTACAAGCTTTATATTAGCTTGACAAGTTGTAAAAAAATCATCTAGAATAAAACTAGAGTTATCTACAAAAAAATAATTTTATCATTAAAGCGTGGGGTGCTTTTTATGGTTTTTACATTTTCTTCTTAGAGACTTTACGTTTACCAATATCTGTTTATTATCAAATATATTAATTGATAGGCCTATAGAGCATCCCACGCTTTTGATGGTAATTTTTTTTTGTAGATAACTCTAGTTTTATTCTAGATGTGTTGGAGATGATTTTTTTGTTGACCACTTTAATTTCATCCCAAGCGTGTTGGAAATTGAAATTATTTTTCATTTTTTATTTCGGTTTACAAATAAAGCGTGTGTGTTTTAGTTTTTTTTTTAACTATTATTTATGTAAACTAACGTAGGACATTACATAACGTCAATCATTGGAAAATTTAGCCATGAAAAATTAAATTGTTAAAATTTCAAAATAATTATATTACAAACTCTCGTGATGTCGCATTTTGGTTATTGTGACATCATATTAAAATATATTATGAATTAGCACATAAATTGCAATGTATTCATAACACGTGCAGCAGATATATTTTCAATATTCGTAAATACGACCATATTTCTTCATACTTCCGCGAACTATGCTGACTCCATCTCCATGGTAGTAGAAAAAATGCAATCTCTTTTTCATACATTAAAAATTATAAGTATCTCTACACCAAGTTACTTACCCTCCACTTCCATATCCTGTCGTTATCAACAATTTAAGTACACGGTCGCATTAGAAACACTTGCTCCACATCCCACAACACATTTTCCATTATTCTGATCCCTATACTATATCTACGGCTAGACTCTAAAACTCCTTACCGCGAGAAATCATGGATTGCCGATATTAGCTTCTTTTAAAATAAGTTCAACTATTTATTTGTAATCGTTCTTTCAGTGGATTAATTGATGATTTCTGATGTTTTGCTTCTCTAATTATATTGATTTGATTCATCATAATTGTAATGAATTTGTATAAGTATTTACTTGCATATATTATGATCTTGTAATATATTTTTTGTATTTATATTTTTCGCTGGTTGAGTGGAAGAGAATGCATTATACCATTAACTCTACATTTTTAAATAAATAATTATTGTTATTATTACATAGTAAATAAAATTAATTGCTACAATTTTTATTTAAAGTTCACAGTGCAATATAAGGAGGGAAGATAAGGGAATTTTAGAATGAAAGAAAATAAAAAAAAAAGAGAAAGAAAATTTGTGGTCATAACAATTGGTATAAATCTATGATTGGCTCCGCAGATTTCAGAACATTGCCCACAAAATACTCCTCTTACATTAATTATATTTACTCAACTTCATTGGGATTTTGGCTATTCTATGCCAGGAGTCCAGTTATACTCATTTTATTTCGTTTAATGAGTTGAGTGAAATAGAATGCCTAATGGCCTTGAATAAATTGTTATTATTATTATTATTATTATGATGATTATTATTATTATTATTTATTATTATTATTATTATTATTATTATTATTATATAGTTAATCAAATTCCATCGATCCATCCATCCATAATAATAATTCTGCCCAGAGCAGGTCCTTCACTGCAATCATAGCATTTTCATGCTATGCTTTTGCAGCTTTACGGAATTATAGGTGTGGTAGCTTCCCGTTGCTTTCCACGCCGCGCCGGTGGAGGATGATATGATAATGACCGGATGATTTTTTGGGGACCCTGGGCCCTAACAAGTGACATTTGTCTTACAGGTGAGGAAAAAACTCCGAGAAAACCTCACCCATGAGCTTGTCCCGACCGGGAATCGAACCTGGGCCCGTGCGTGACAAGGCAGCACGCTACCTCGAGACCACAGCGGTGGACTAAACCAAATTAATTAATATTTTATGATATTTTGTCTCACTGAGGGATTAAAAATTCATCGGGTAATATTTTGTCACAAATATTTTCTTTTCTGTTTTAATCCATCGTGAAGAAATTAGAAACTTACAGGAGGTAGGGTATATAACATGCTATCAAAGCGTGTTCAGATTAATGGACAAAGGATACATTAATTTCATTTCTTATATCGTAAAAATTAGTAAATTTTGCACAAAGGACGAAACATTACAAATTAATTCATGCTTTTGAAGACATGAAACATAAATTTCATAAACACAGTATTACTTCCAAACGACCAACCTGACAGATTTTTTCCTCAGTTATCAAACCAAATACCGAGTTGAAAATTAATGTTCACGCCTATTTCATCATAAAAATCATTCATATAATTAAAATCAACTTCAGTAAACTTCAGAAAACACAACGACAAACCCAACAGAATTTATACAGTTTACTGGAATCACTTAAATATCCTAGCTAGATGCGATATAACCTTATATGTTAAAACGTTTATAAATACTAATTAAATTAATGCATAATTGTGAATATATTTTTATGTTAATATTATCCAATATTGTGCGATAGGTACTAAATTCAGATGTTGGTCTCCTGCTTTCGTCCTTAATATTCCCCCTCATAACCTACATTATATTATTCAACTGTTGTTGTGAAACGAAGACAAAACACAGTCAGAAATCTAACTTCTCATTATATTCAACTGTTGTATGTGAAATCAAGACCAAAAACACAGTCAGAAGTCTAACTTCTCATTATATTATTCAACTGTTTGTATGTGAAACCAAGACAAAACACAGTCAGAAGTCTAACTTCTCATTATATTATTCAACTGTTTGTATGTGAAACCAAGACAAAACACAGTCAGAAAGTCTAACTTCTCATTATACTATTCAAACTGTTTGTATGTCAAACCAAGACAAAAAGACAGCCAGAAGTCTCATTTCCAATTATAACTATATTACAATCTTAACTTTAAATGCATTAACATTGTTGCCCTAGTTATGTCCCTTGCCTCTATTCTCGAGGATCGTGTTCAAACCGACGTGGGGTTTCAAACCACCGGGGTCGATGAATGTTAGGATGGAAGAGTCCAATAGACAAAGTACTCCGGAAAGTCGTGGGTCCCAAGTCTGAAGATTTTTGTGCTCATAAAATAAACCTTAAGTTCGATACCAGATGTCGTCTCGAAGCGGTGTACTAAAGCGATATCTGTAGGGGATTAAAACCGGATATTTATCCCATATAAAAATAATAAGGTTGTTTGTTTTGTTTATAATTATATTTATTTATATGAAGAATGGACATCAGATTGATTTATAGAATTCAAATTTTTTTATAAGTATAAAAAAAATAATGGTCAATAAAACTGTTAATACAGTTGGATGTTTTTATAAACTGATGCAGTATGTAAAATACTTCAAATATTCAAATTGATAAATTTAATAAAGAAATAAATGGGATTGGACGAAGAGGATAGAAGTTAGCTTGAAAATACTCCTTCCTTTTCTGTTGGACCAATCAGAACCTAGAGGTTATAAATAATAACAAGATGGCTACAATACTTGAAGATGGTCGGTCATGTTCGGCGACTGATCCTTAAGAATAAGGAAATAATTGTTTATTTTATTGATGTTGGGTTGAAAGAAATAGTGTTAAAAGTATGAAAAATTATATAGTGATATAATAGTCATCCATCTTGGTGAGAAAAAACAGTTTCTAAGTGAAAATAATGAATAATAATGACTGGATTGACCGTTTAGCATTCGTATCCATTAAATACATAAAATGGTAATCTTACTAGAAGTGAAAAATATCAACCTAAGGCCGGAATCTTTGAAACTTTTAAATTACAAGATTCAATCTTGACCAAAGTGGAGAGTTTTACAATAAACTAACTTATAGTTCAACTGTTAATTAAAGTGTTGTTATTTGTGTAAGAAACATTTCCTCATTCCCCTGAAGAGAGTTATTAGTGCCGTGGCAGATTTAAAGTGATTTAAGTTATATCACAATCTTCAACTTCGGATATCTCACCGAGAAAACCCAACTTTAAATGTCTCCACAACGCAGGGGCATAAAATAAAAACACAACTTCAATGGCGCATCAACGAGGGCTCGAATGGGAATCGAACACAGGGCCTGTTAAACCTGAATCGAACCAAGGACAACGAGAAGGAGGAGAAGAAGTAATAAAAATCTTCAAAAGTGAGTACAGTTAAAAATTATTATGTGAAAAGTGAATTAGTGATAATAACAATTAATGCTTTTAAGAAATAAGAAAAATATTAAAATACCCAACAATGGCCAATACGAAAATATAACTTGTAAAACTGTAAATTGAAAACGAACAAATTAGTGAAGGCCAAGAAAATTTAATTTATTGTGTTGAACATGAAAATAATCAAACTAATGATACACCTTCTTGGGTAGCATTATTAATAAATAACATTTCTGATATTAATAATAAAAACTGGAAAGAATAGTGCAGAATTAAAGGAATTAGGAATGACAATTCAAATCTCAGTAATAATATTTCAAATCTCAGTAACAAATTATAAAAGATAGTGATGAATTAAAGGAAATTAGAATATGACAATTCAAATCTCAGTAATAAATTAGAAAACAAACACAGTGATGAAGTAAAAGCAAATAGGAATGACAATTCAATTCTCAGTAGTAAATTAGAGAGCTAATGTAACTAACCTTAGCAATAAAATTGATGCAAAATATTTCCAATCTCAGTAAAGATATAAAAAGAAAGAAATTAAAGAAAATAACTTGAAAACTAGATGAAAAAATTAGAAAGCATTAGGTTAGAATGAACAAACAAAACAATTCTAAACTGGAAAAGAGAATAGTAAATATAGCCAAAGATTGTAAAAAATGAGATAAGAAAAATGTAATGAAAAAGATTGATGAAACTCATAATCAAATAGAAACATCTTTGATGAGAGGTAAGGCAAAGTTGCCAAAAGATAAATCGAAGAATTAGGAACTAAAGTCGAAAGATAGACTAAAAATTTCCGAAGAAAGTGTTATCTTAGGTAATGAAGAACTTCAATCAAAGATAACAATAAACTGAAGTAAATTATTATAAAAGAACAAGTTGAAGGATGGATAACTAAGATTGTTGAACTTGAAAAACAAATATGTGTCAAAAACTAGTGAAAAGGAGATTGAGGGTTATGTCAGGACATTCTAGTAATGTTAATAATGATCCTCCTTCTAGTAGTAAGTAGTAAAAATGTATGTAAAAATTCCTGCTAATCTTTTAGGGGAAATTAACTTACCTAATTTTGGGTTGATACTGTAGGCCAAAAGCCCTACTGAATTTCATTAGGGAAATGTGAAGAATACTTCGAAATCAAAGGAAATAGAAGACAAGTTCAGAATGTTCTTCATAAGAAAAAGTTTAATAAAAAAGACAATGCAGAGTCTTGGTTTAAGATAGCTTGCCATGATTCAATGACTTATCAAACATTTAAAAATGCTTTCTTAGGTTACTACTGGGGACCAGAAAGACAAAAACAAACTAAGGTTAGACCTAACTAGTGGAAAATTCTCCAACAAATGGTAAACAAGGTTATCTTAATTATTTCTTGGAGAAGGCAAAAATGGCATCATTGTTACAGCCTCCAATAGATGAGAGAACTTTAATTTCTATGTTATCGCATCACTTCCCAGATGAGATTAGATATCATTTGATAGTAGCCAGACCACAAAAATGTTTCTGAAATGTTAGAGTTGTTAGCTCTACTAGAGAATAAAAGAGAAGTAGATTAAATGTAGTAAAAGAAATTTATTTGGGGAAGGGGCAGAGCCCTATAATAAGAAAGGTAATTTTGTAACTAAAAGAAATGATGAATATCATAATGAGAATAGAGAAAGAAGTTTCAAACAGGGCAACAATAATAATAGGTTTGTTCAAAATAGAAAACAGCCCAAATAAAAAATAGGATGACTAATAAATTACAGTAACAATAACCAGAATGGATGGTTCAAACGTAATGAAAATAGGAATGACAGACAAATTAATTATATGGATGTTAACAGAGTAGGAGAAAATAGAGAATAGGTATTGGACTTCTCCCTGTAGAGGTAAAAGAAGAAGGAATGCCTATGGTAATGAAAATAAAGGGTATTTCCAACGACAACAAAATTGTCAAATTAATGAAACTAGTGATAGGACAGAGAAAAAATAGAATAGACTCTGTAACTATTCACAACCAAAGTCAAGATATACCTAGTAATGAAAATGACCACGAAGTAAATCACAGGATACCTCATGCTTTAAACGCATAGAAGGTACATTAAAGACTCCGCAATGTACCTCAATCGTTATGAACTTAGGGGTCCAAAATAGATGCTTTGATAGGTTTCAAAATTTAGAAATTGTACCAGCAAATATGAGAGGAGATAGTAAGTTATGTACCTCAAGACAGCGAGATAACATAATATTGAATAATCATTTGAATGTTTCTAAGAATCAGGATGCTATGCCTGTTACTAATAAAGAATTAAATGTCATAGGACGACCACCCAAAATTAGAGTAAATATTTTTAACAATGATGTTACTTGCATAGCGGATTAGTGGCTGCTCAAACACAACTATAGATCAGAAATTTTATAATTTCTTAGTCAACAAAGGGAATAAGATAATGACTGTAAGAAATATGTGGAGTGTATTGTACTCTTGCGATAGGCAAGAAGAAACTGCCAATTAAGCTTCAGTGCCTTCTAGATTTACGTATCGGAGGATATTACTTCAGTGCAATATGTTTAATTTCTCCATACTTGTCTTGTGATATGTTAATAGGCTGCGACCTGTTGGAGCAATATAATGCCATAATAAATTTTGAGTGTAAGAATATTTCCTTGTATAATGAAGATAATGTGAGAGTCGTCATCCCATTTGATAAATGAATATGAGGAGAATAAGAATCTAAGTAAGAAGGAGAGTGACATTGCTGAAGAACACATTTTTTATAGAGAAATATTGTTGTTCATGAGGAGAGTGAAGTGGTAAATGGCCGTGGATGCCAAATGCAAGATAATATTGCAGTTAATTGTACTTCCGACAAAAGTGTCGAGGGCGAAGAAAGCCTTAATAATGAAAATGGTTGTGCTGACGATTATGTCGCATGTAAATGTGTGTGATTTAGAATGTGTCTCTTGCAATACTGAGTATGATGAAATCCCTCTATTATATGTGTGTGAGTGACGAACTTGATAAAGACATCTGTGAAATGATAAAGGAAAAAGTTAAAGACACTCATGGCATAAACAATGAACAGAAAGGCATGTTGTATGACATCTTAATGAAAAATAAGAGTTCTTTTTCTTCGAAGCCAGGATTGGTGCAACTGTTTTAAATATTCCTTTAAAGTGATGGAACATCCACCTATAAATATTAAAAGTAGGACCCATCCCTATTGCTATCAGAGAGCAGGCAGATCAAATGATAGATGACATGTTAATGCAAGGAATAATACAGAAATCTGATTCTCCTTACGCCAACCATATTTGCTGGGTGTTAAAACCTAATGGCAAAATTCGCCTGTGTTTAGACAGTCGTAGGACTAATTCTTTCACTGTCCGGGATAATTATAGGCCCGAGACAATTGAAGCATCTATAGCAAATATGAAAACAGGTAGATTTATTAGTTCTATTGATTTAACTTCTTCATTTTGGCAGATAGAACTAGACCCCAAAGTTCGGCCCTATACAGCTTTTATACATAACAAAAAAAGTATATGAATTTATGTTTATAAAAACAAAGTTATTGTTCATAGTGACCACATCTCACTAAGTTTTATAAGTAAATGTAGATTATCCAATAATAAACTGAGTAGGATGATCATGGAAATAATTTCCTATGATATTGAAATAAAACACATAGAAGGAGAACAGAATGTGTTTGCTGACCTCCTGTCTAGATTGAAAAGTGTTGGGAAAATACCTGAAACTGTACATACTCCTAAACACGAAGTAGTAATGTTTAATGTAAAACTGTATAGAGACAAAGGATTTTCATTGTTGATGAAAAACATTGTTGAGCATCAAAAATCTGATATAGAGTTACAACGATTGAAGTATAGTGCGAGAGATATAAATAATGATGACAAAAATGGAATTGATTGTAATAAGAAAATCGGTATAAAGGATGACATTCTTTACAAATTACATGGGAGAAATGTGAAAAAATGGAAAGTTATAATTCCTAATAATATGGAAGTTCCACTATTTAGAACTTTTCATGTCGGCTTTAAATCATGCAGGTTGTGAAAAATTAGCTCTCAACATAAGTGAATTTTTTTATGTTAAACATTTAGATAAAAAGTTGAGAAAGTTTACTTCTTCATGCATAACTTGTCAAAAAGCCAAATGTATGAACGTAAAAATATGATATAGTTCCACAAAACATATTAAGGAACAAAGTAAATAGCTTAGTAGTAATGGATACTCATGGAGAAATGCCTACTACTCATTTGGTTTACAAGCATATTCTTGTATTATCTGATGTATTCTCAAAATTTGTAAAAATATATCCATTAAGAAGTGTAAATAGCAGAGCTTGCCTAGGTAAAAATTGTGAGAGATTATTTACCTAATTATGGACCTATTGATGCACTGCTTAGTGATAATGCTTCAGTGTTCTCAAGTCCTAAGTTTAAAGATAAACTTACTGCGATAGGAATTAAATTGTACCATTGTAGTAAATATCACCCAAAAAGTAATCCCTGTGAGAGAGTTAATAGGGAAAAATTACTACAAGTTTAAGAGTTTTGACCCATCATAAACATTCTGACTGGTTTATAACATATCAGCGTCATAGAGAATGTTATGAATCATTCAATTAATGTCAATACTGGGGAAGCACCCATATTCCTAATGACAGGTAAACAACCTGACAGGTTAATTGCTAATTTACCATTACCTATCATTGATAAAAGTCAAATCCCGGAGACATCCGAGGAAATATGTAAAAGAGTTATTGAAAGGTTAGAATGTCGCGCAGAAAAGCGCAACAATAAGGTTAAAAGACATAAAAGGAAGTGGAATCCCAAAGTTGGAGACAAAGTTCTCATAAGGGATATTTCATTATCCAATGCTTTAAAAGAAACAATATCATAGGATGAACCTATTGTATAAAGGTCCCTATGAAATATTTAAAAATTTTAATGATACCACATATGAGCTAAGAGAAATAGACACTAGAAAAGAAATTGGAAAATATTCCAAAGAACTGTTGAAACCATTTCAGACTCCTATTAATTAGTTGTAGCTGGTGACTTCAAATAGTTCAAAGTGTATTTAACATATTATATGTAAATTTTGTAAAATTAATATTTCTATTTCATCATGTAACATGTATTTATTATAATTGTGATGTTATTACATTGTATTGATTCTAATACAGATGAATCTTGTATAGAAAGAAACTTGATATTTGGGGAAAGTGATTTATTTTAATTTAGCCTCACACTTAGTTGTAGCTAAGATTAAAATAAATCAGGGGCAATTTAAAACCGGATATTTATCCCCATATAATAATAATAAGGGTTTTTGTTTTGTTTATAATTATATTTATTTATATGAAGAATGGACATCAGATTGATTTATAGAATTCAAATTTTTTTATAAGTATAAAAAAAATAACTGGTCAATATAAACTGTTAATACAGTTGGATGTTTTTATAACTGATGCAGTATGTAAAATACTTCAAATATTCAAATTGATAAATTTTATAAAGAAATAAATGGGATTGGACGAAGAGGATAGAAGTTAGCTTGAAAATACTCCTTCCTTTTCTGTTGGACCAATCAGAACCTAGAGGTTATTACATAATAACAAGATGCTACAATACTGAAGATGGTCGGTCATGTTCGCGACTGCTCCTTAAAGAATAAGGAAATAATTTTTTATTTTATTGATGTTGGTTGAAAGAAATAGTGTTAAAAGTATGAAAAATTATATAGTGATATAATAGTCATCCATCTTGGTGAAAAACAGTTTCTAAGTGAAAATAATGAATAATAATGACTGGATTGACCGTTAGGATTCGTCATCCATTAAATACATAAAATGGTAATCTCTAGAAGTGAAAAATATCAACCTAAGCCGGAATTTTTGGAACTTTTAAATTACAAGATTCATCTTGACAAAGTGAGAGTTTTAAATAAACTAACTTATAGTTCAACTGTTAATAAAGTGTTGTTATTTGTGTAAGAAACATTTCCTCATTCCCCTGAAGAGAGTTATTAGTGCCGTGGCAGATTTAAAGTGATTTAAGTTATATCACAAATCTTCAACTTCGGATATCTCACCGAGAAACCCAACTTTAAATGTCTCCACAACGAGGGGCATAAAATAAAACACAGCTTCAGAATTAAGCGTAACTAAATTAGTTTAAGAAAATTCGCACTAGGGAAGCTTCCATTTCGCAGTGGGACGACGGCTATCAACCATCATGTGATGTTGGATGTCAAGTTCAGATTCTGATGTGAACGTATAGGCACTACTTACTTTGTGATTCAGATTCTGATGTGAACGTATAGGCACTACTTACTTGTGATTCAGATTCTGATGTGAACGTATAGGCACTACTTACTTGTGATTGGACGATAGAAGATGAAAGCAAGAAGATAATAGCTTGGTGTAGATGAATATATAATTTTTAATAGCAAAATAAAATAAAGTGGACAGCTAATTATAAATGAGGGAAATTTTGAGGAAGTAGGTGAATTCAAATAGGCCTATCTAGGAACAATAATCACAAATATGAATGAGATGCACAAAGAAATTAAACATAGGCTCAATTCTGGAAATGCGTGCTATTATGCATTACAGAGGCTCTTGACATCCCAACTCCTTTCAAAAAACGTTAAACTGAAAATATATAAAACTATTATTCTACCAGTTATATAATATGGATGTGAAACATGGACTCTTACTTTAAGGGAGGAAATGAGTATTTGAGATTAAGTTCTTAGGAACATTTTTGGACCAAAAAGAGGTAAACAGACACGTGAATGGAGAAGACTTCATAATAATGAACTACATGGTTTTATAGGAAGCCAGATATAATAAGAACAGTTAAGTCTCATAGTAGACTGCGATGGGCAAGACATGTGGCACGTATGGGGATTGAATAATATGCATGAAAACTTCATGTAAGAAAACCAGAGGTACAACGCCCAGTTGGTAGACCAAGAATGAGATGGAAGGAAGTAGATTATAGAGAGAATACACGGTAAGCATTAGCTCAGGATAGGGATGTGTGGAAAACTTATGTCCGCGCGATCATGAACCTACGGGTTCGATAATGCCAGTGAGTAAGTAAGTAAAATAAAATAAAGCATTTTTCTGCGAATTTGGAGATGGAGCCAGCATAATTCGCAGAGAGTTGAAGAAATATGGAGATACTGAATATAGACTATGTTTATAGGCTTACTGTATATAAAAATGAGTCTGAGTCTATCTAAACTTTATGGCCTCAAAAAATACTTGGCCGATTTGAATGGGGTTTTCATAATCATTTGTAGAATTTTTTCTGGGACAATTAACGTACATCCTTTGAAAAAATAAATGATGGCGCAACTCTTGATAGTGAAAAGTTAAGTTTTGAAGAGCGATTCACACGAGTAAGTTGTTACATGTGCTGTCTTCTTTGAGGTCAAAAGGGGCCAATCATAGATTTATACCTATCGTTATTGAAAGAATTTCAACAAATACATTTATTAATTAAATTTATAAGTTAAGAGAGTTATCAGATGACTGAAAGCAAGTAATGACCTCTTAAACCAATCAATAGTAAATTAGCGCTTACTTCTGATGCAGTACTAATATGTTCGCTTCAGTAGAGCAGTTGGTAAGATCCTATCTTGTGACGACCGCAGGCCCAAATTCGATCCTGGTCCGGATTTTTTTTAATAACGATCTTTATTTCTTTATAATGCCTACACGTCACCAGGCTACGTTATATAAATGATTTTGTACTTACTTACTCACTGGCACTATCGAACCCGTAGGTTCATGGCCGCACGGACATACGCTCTCCATACATCCCTATCCTGAGCTAATCCTTTCCAATCATTCCCTGTATAATCTACTTCCCTCAAATCATAGTTAATGTTATTTTCCCACCTCATTCTTGGTCTACCAACTGGGCGTCTTCCCTTTGGCTTTCCTACAAGAAACTTCCATGCAAGTCTTTCATTCCCCATATGTGCAACATGTCCTGCCCATCGCAGTCTACGAGACTTGACTGTTCTTATTATATCTGGCTTCCTATAAAGACCATGTAGTTCATTGTTATGTAGTCTTCTCCATTCACCTGTCTCTTCATCTCTCTTTGGTCCAAAAATTTTCCTAAGTACTTTATTCTCAAATACTTTTAATCTCCTTTCCTCCCTTAAAGTAAGAGTCCATGTTTCGCATCCATATAATATAACTGGTAGAATAATAGTTTTGTACATGTAGGGAAATTAATTAATTACAGAAAACAATTCATATATATAAAATGAATAACGATTGTAAAATCTGGTTACTTTGTTTAAAGAACACAAGGCATAGTAAGATTGTTTATTTCCACTACTAATTTAAAATGCGTCTGATTAATTTAAATTAAGACAAGTTAATATATAATTTCATTATACAAGTTAAGTCCTGGGGTATTGCATCGCTTCATACAGACAGTTTCTAGCAGAGAACGGTTGTGGTCTAGTGGAAGGAGCTTCTATTTCCCATGCAGGAGGTCGCGTGTTCGATTCCGCTGTCATGCTTTTTTTCTCTCTCGTCCTTATCTCAATTTTATTCGTTTTGTTTTTATTTTTTGCTTTGTGTTTGTTTGCAGCATTTACTGCGCTACTTATATGCGCGAAATTGTGTTACATTGCACGACACACAACGAAATAGAATGAATTTTAGTTTCTCAAATAATTGTATACTTGTGAACCATACAAGTGACCTCTGGTCATGCGCAGTGGTTTCGTTCTGGGACTTGAAAATTACCTGTGCGCCAACAATTATTTCAAAGGGGCACATAACACACATTCGTACTATAGGGCAGGAGCTGAAAAAAAAGTGCATCGGTGCACTAAAAAATAGCTTTTTGGACGCTTAAATGACTTACGCTGCCTGAATACCAATTAATGTACACATAATTAAATATCTCAAAAAATTCTATAAAAAGTTCGCGACAGCATATTTCTTTATCTTTTACGGATAACTCATAGTAACCATTTTTGTCTTTTAGCTGATCGATGACTAGAAAATCGGGATAAGTAGATTCCCGGGCAACGCCAGTTAATCGGCATGGGTTATCCAAAATAATGAAGATAATGATTTTACAATTATTTTTCTATTTACTTATTTAACTAAACATAAAAAACACATTTATTTTATTTAGGCATAGCTGCGCCCGTCGAGTATTAGATAGTAACTATATAAAATAATATTTTTTTCTGCGAATTTGGAGATGAAGCCAGCGTAATTCACAGAAAGACGAAGCAATCTGCAGATTTTGAATACGTTTGTATGTATGTGTGTGTTATATATATATATATATATATATATATATATATATATATATATGGGTGTGTGTGTGTATGTGCAGCTTAATATGTTACGTTAGCCTAATAGTCAAGTTATTTCAATAGAATGCCATAATTTATAAGAATGCGGGATCGCGTGAGTTTGCCTTACCGGAGGCAGGATGTACTTGGCAATTGAGTAGGTTTGGAGTCAATTAACACAATCTACAGTGATTAATAATAAAACTAATTGTAAAAGATGAATGGAAGAGTGAAGAACAATATTTTTAAGAAAATGAAAGGTAGACCTATTGTGCGGGTTAAGTGTAAGTCTGTGTACTGAAGTAGAAGGTGTAAGGAAGCTTGCATACAAACTCCTTGCTACAAACAGATAATGGAAGTGTAAGTGAATTACACCATGTTGGGGGGCAAAATCAGTTGCCGAATATTCATTGGATTAATTATGTTTCTTACCCTACAACAAGGGAGAAATGAGTTACCACAGGGTGAGAATCCCCTTATTGCGTTATTACCTTCTGCTTGCTCCGAAGTTTCTGCTATTCTGCTTCAAGTAAATGCAACTCCATGCCAGTATATGAACATTTTCATTATATTTATATCAAGTTTACGACATACACTATGTAGGACATATAATTAATAGGCTACATGAGATTTACATTTTTTTTTATTTTCTTGGAGCTGCTTATCTTTATAGCCTAATATAAAACGAGTGTAACTCTGTTTGTATGCCTGTCTTTATGGATTCTAAAACTAATTGACTGATTTGAATGTTTTTCCCCCCCCCCATCATTTAAAGATTTTTTTCTTGGACAATTAACATATATAATATATTTCCCTACATAATATAGGGCCGGAGCTAAAAACGAAAGGAGGGGGCATCGGTGCACTAAAAAGTCGCTTTTAGACGCTTAAATGGCTTACGCTGCCTAAACCATAACAAATACCACCAAATTAATGTATTAATTTATACAGAATTGAATATCTCCAAATATTTCTACAAAAACGTCCATGACAGCATATCTCTATCTTATACGAATAACTTACAATAACCATTTTTGTCCTTCAGCTCATTTATGCCACGAATACCGGGATGAGTAAATTCTCGAGCAACGCCGGGATAATCAGCACAGGGTTTCTAAAAATAATTAATATATAAATTTATAATTATTTTTCTTTTCAGTTATTGAACTAAACATATAAACATATTTAATTTATTTAGGCGTAGTAGCGCACGCCTGGTATTAGCTAGTAGTTTGTATTTATTTTCCTAGGTAAGCATATTTTATTATCTTTTGCTTCATACCTATATATAGACGCTTTAATATCTAAGGTGATTTCGCGTCTAGAATATTTTGTTTTATCCAGTAGGTTATGTATAATACTCCCCGTTAATACACAGTAGTTTACGTTATTGCCGATTCTTGTCTCTATATTTACAAAAAAAACTTATTTAATAAATTATTTACATTTATATGAGTTATTACAAAAATTTCTTTAATTAATGCTTAAGATGCGTTAACATATTAATAATAGTCCTACTTATTTTTTTCTATTCGACATTACATAGATAGTAAACAAACTGTTTAAACTAAAGGGGCCGTATTGATGGAAGCAACTGTATATTTCTACCTATTGTGTGTAGTCATTTGTAGATGTGAAAATTTACTGATTAAACTTTTAATTATAGGAAATGAGTCCTGGTAATGAAATTTCAACCCAGCAATTGCCTGAAAGAATTAAAAAAAATCCAGGCGCAACCTCAATTTAGCCTATTAGGTTATTCGATATTGAGATTTGAATACGGGACCTCTCGAATACTTTTAAATTGTATTACCACATTACCAGTAATGTACCTTGACTTTAGTGAAAGTTATTTGGGTAATTTAATAGTTACTTCTGACGAAACCAATTATAATTGACTTAATAATAATAATCTATAGCCTACCTATATTTGATACATGAAGGAAAAACTTTCTACCCGTTTTTTAAGCAGATTGCGAGCACGGAGGAATGTGATATTTGGCACATTTAAGGTTCATGTAGAGAAGAAAGTGCAGAAAAAATTAAATATATGTATAATAGGTGTTACGAAAAAAGTAAATTAAACAAAATAAAATAAATAGTCTATAAGGAATTTGAGTATTACTCATTTATTTATTTACGTTCATACTGAAAGTGCATTGTTGCAAAAAGAAAATTGTGCAGCAGCAATGTGAATTGACTTACCGTTACGTATTTGTTATTAGTGAGTGGTTTATTATTAGTAATTTTAAAAAAAGTGAGTACATTTTATTATCTAAATTTAAATTAAATCCTGTCTAATCTTTATTTCAGTAATTTCATTACATGTTTTTTTTATGTTTACATATTCTCACCTACTTCCTTTATGTCTGGACATAGAACATTGACGGGTTGGACTGAGAGACAAAGAGGAAGGGGTATATTATATTCCCGTACACATAATAGGTCAAATGCAAATTTAAATAGTATAAATAGTATACAAATGTCAAATGCCGAGTTATTGCTTTTTAAATATGGCTTAGCCAAGCTATACCAAATATTTCCTATCGTTCGTACTTTTAAAATAAATCGAAAATGAATGCATAATGACTTTTTTGTGACATACCGGTACTTAAAAATTTATTGGAATTTGGTCGAATTTCGACCGCTGGGCGACCACTAGTAATAATAATTTCTTCTAAAAATAATACAAGTTACGCTAACTAAAATAATATCAGCACAACGCACAAACAAGTAGATAATTTAGGTCTATGTGTTACGCATGCCTTTGTTGAATTACTAGAATTATTTTCATATGTATGTATATATATATATATATATATATATATATATAGCTATGCCTATATGCCTATTTATATTTATTTTCTTCTTCTTCCTCTACGCATGAAAGCTGGCAGCTTGTTGCGTGTTCCTTCACTTCAGGTTCAGGGTATTGTGACGTCCTTCCAACATATATATATATATACACATACATACATGTACAAAGCATATAAATATCATACATAATTAAGAATTAGTATAAAAATATTTAATACAATAAATATTGGCCTTAGTTAAATTGTATATAATGTAGGATCCCTTATGTCGATGATAAAATTGATACTGTAATGTCACTGTGCCAGCCCATGCTTTTATCATAATTTTCTTTATATTTATATCAAATGGCTTCCTTTTTTTCAGGATCTCCTGTAAAACATACTAATGGAATAAAGGCAAAACTGAGTTCTACTGATCTTCTTCTTCTTCTTCGTCACGGTGTAGGCTTATTTGCTAGCCTGTTCCGGCTCCAAATTGCTGCTGTTTCAATCGTTTGTTTGATCTTCCCAAACTTCTTCTTCCTCGTGGTCAATAGCTGTATGCTGCTATTGGTATTCTATTCTCAGTCATCCTTGCCAAGTGTTCTTTCCAGTTTGTTCTGTATTTCACTATTGTTGTGTTTAAGTCCTCTCCTTTTAGTTGTCTTATTTCTATTATGTTTTTTCTATCTATCTATTTATCTTTTTTTTGTCTGTTCTTTGATATCCTACTATTGGTCTAGGAATTTCATTTCAGCAGCTTGTATTCTGGCAGATTGTTGTGTTGTCATTGTCCACATTTCGGATCCATAAGTAATAATAGGCACTGACATTGTCTTGTATAATTTCATTATAGAGTCTTTCCTGGCTAATTTTCAAAGTTCTACTGATAAAAAATATTTACTTAAAATAATGTATGTATATATGTAAGTAAAAGTTTTATTATTCACTATAGGCTAAATATTAATGTAATAGGGCCACATACAAATGAATGTTTGTTTGTTCGTACTTTATGCGTGACCATATACCGTTGATCCGATTGTGATGGGGCTTTTTGCAAAATGTTCAGGAGATTCCCGGGATGAACATAGGCTATTAAGAGAGTTGTGATACTCAACTCCTACACCCTTAAAAATCGCCCTTTGTAGTGGAAAATGTGAAAAAAGTAGCATCTTTGGACGCTTAAATGGCTTCCGCTGCATAAATCATAACAAATACACAAAATTAATGTACACAGAATTGAATAGGCCTATCCCAAAAAGCTCTTCAAAAAAGTCCGCGACACCATATGTTTATCTCTTACGGATAACTCACAATAACCATTTTTGTCTTTCATTGATGCCACGAAGATTCAGACAAGTAGGCTACGTAGATTCCTGTACAAGCATAGCAATGCATGGCGGGTATTCTTTTACGCATAACTCACAATATCGAATTTTGTCTTTTAGCTCATTTATGCCAATAAGATTGAGATAAATAGATACTCGGGTAACACCGGGTAATCAGCACGGGGAATCTTAAAATAATTACGATAGGCCTATATATTTTTTATTATTTTTAATTTTACTTATTCAATTAATCATAAGAAGTATGCCTAAGTTACATTAATTTTTGTCTTTCAGCTTTCTATTATGCCAAGAAGATCGGGATGAGTAGATTCTCGGAGAACGCCGGGTAAAGAGCACGGAGCATCTAAAAATAATTACGATATAAATTTTTCTTTCTACTTATTTAACTAAACATAAAAAACACGTCAATCATTTTGCATTTCAGCTCATTTAGCCTATGTGAAGAAGATCGGGATAAGCAGATTCCCGGGCAACGCCGGGTAAATCAGCACGGAGTAGGCCTATCTAAAAATATTAATGTATAATTAATTTTCCTCTTACGTATTCAACTAAACATAAAAGCACATCCATTTTCATTTATTTACACGTAGCAGCGCACGCTAGGTATTAGCTAGTATTTAATACATAGGCCTAAGTTACATATTTGTTAGATATATAATGGTTTATTATTTCGACCGTAATATACCGTAAACATGTATTTCTTAATCGTTTACTTTGAGACGGAAAACATCGTAATCATCCTTGAAAAGACACTTTCAGTGCAAAATCATGAAATAATAATAATAATAATAATAATAATAATAATAATAATAATAATAATAATAATAATAATAATAATAATAATAATTTATAGCGAATAATATGTAATTTAAGTTCCGCGCCATAGCAGAGTGGTTAAGGCAAGATTCCTTGGCGCAGAGCTACGGGACTTGGGCTGGTTCGAGTCCCTATGGGAGAAGAAATTTTCTCATGGAATTTCGACCAGTATGGGACCGTTGCCTAACCAGCATCGTGAGGAATTTGAGTAATTGCAATAGTAGCGGCTCTAGGTTAAGAAAACCAACTATAAGACAGGGGAACCCGACATGCATGACCACATGTCACCCCTACACTGGCTGGATGATCGTCTACCTCTGTGATTAACAAATGTGGTTGTGAGGCTAGCAGCCGACTGGAAGGCCAAGGGCCTTCTAGACCTATTATGCCGTGGAGTTAAAAAAATGCGATTTAATGTCCTATATATCCTTCAATTATAGAGTTACATCTCACAAAACTGCATTCACTATCACAAAATGTGTATTTTCTTTGTGTTCTTTAGGTTTGAGGGTGTAAAGTGATAAAGTTTACTTTGATAAAAATTCATCGGATTGAAGGACAAGTCGCGGGACAATTTGATGTAAATCTCAGCAAGTAATATTACAGTCGAGCGATAATGGTAGTTCATTGTAGCACGGAGGCTGGGAAGAGTTTGGCCTGGGGGCATCATGGAGAGCCGTCATGAAAGACGGGTGGTGACTGACGTGACGGGGTGGTTGCTGTCATCAGCTAATTAGCCTGCCACCCCCTGACACAATAAGTTGGGGTGTCTAGTGTCTTCACCATGCCCTCTAGCAACAAACTCCATACACTAGTAATTACCGCACACAGGTAATTGTATTACAAGAAACTACTATCACTACCCTTAAACATATTTGGCGTTAAAAAGAAAATATACATACATCTGATGCCTTACTATTAATAATTTATGAATTCGTAATTGAGTAACATTGTTTATATATTAGAATTAATATAAAATGAGGGAATAAATTTTGAATTTCGTGATAAAAATGTGTTTGCGGCACCATTTTTTAGTTTTTATGCGAGTTTAGGTTTCTAGTTTTACACAGCATTGAAACTAAACTAACTAACTACTTCACTGCAGTATAGAACCCGTACGTTCATGGCCGCGCGGATATAAGCTCTCCATACATCCCTATCCTGAGCTAATGTTTTCCAATAATTCCCTGTATAATCTACTTCCCTCAAATCATAGTTAATGTTATTCACCCACCTCATTCTTGATCGACCGACTGGGCGTTTTCCCTCTGGTTTTCCTACAAGAAGCTTCCATCACAGTCTACGAGACTTAACTGTGTTTATTATATCTGGCTTCCTATAAAGACCATATAGTTCCCTGTTATATAGTGTTCTCATTCGCCAGTTTGTTCATCTCTCTTTGGTCCAAAAATGTTGCTAAGAAATTTATTCTCAAATACTCGTAATCTCCTTTTGAAACTAAACCAATATTATCCCAATTTATCCCTGTGGTAGGGTCTATAATATGACATCATTGCTCGCCTCTGGATTCGGGTTTTATGTTCGGCCGGAGTCGAAGGATTACTGTTTAAGGGCATACAAATCAGGAGTATGGATTACTTTAGAAGGAAAGCGAAGCCATGAATTCGGTGTCTTAGAGAAGTTCCCAGGCGTTTGAGCAAACATTATCGCCCTTTCATGCTTAACTTTGAATCGCGATGCTAATATTATCTGCGAAGTTAAATAGTGTATTTCAATTTATTACTATCTAGCTGGCTTTTCTCATTGTGGCTTTCTACCCTTAGCGATGCTACGGTTAGTATGCATAAAATGTAATTAATTATAATACAGGGTGGACCGCTCGAATGGACCTAATTTCAATTGCTTGTTACTGGCAAACGGTTGAAGATAGAAACTTAAAACAACGTTCATAGTATAGAAAAACTCACCAAGTTTCGAATCCTGTCGGTAGATGGCACAAAGATACGTTTCTCGTTCTTAGATTTAATTGTTTGTGAAAATGGCGACTCCGCAGATGAAAGCGCAAGCTGTTTTGTGGTATGCGGAGTTTAAATCAATCATTAGAGTTCAAAGGGAGTTCCGGCGTGTGTTTAACCGTGATGCTCCAACTGCTAGATGCATAAAGAAGTGGCGTGATACATTATTAGCTACAGGATCTGTGTTGAAGAAGCATGGTGGTGGTCGCAGAGCATCCGATGAAATGGTAGCAAATGTTCAAGCCGCATTTGAGCGAAGCCCCCGGAAGTCATTAAGAAGAGCTTCGCGGGAACTTCAAATACCAAAATCGACATTACAACGGATTGTCCACAAACGCCTCAAACTGCACGCATATAAAGTGCAGTTAGTGCAACGTCTGGAGCCGAATGACATGCCGAAACGAGTGGAATTCGCCAATACGATGCTGGACCGTCTCGGCGCTGATCCTGACTTCATGACCAAGATTTTCTTCTCGGACGAAGCCACTTTCCATTTGTCAGGCAAGGTAAACCGGCATAATGTGCGGATCTGGGGATCGGAGAATCCTCACGCTATTCAAGAGCATGTTCGTGATAGTCCGAAGATGAATGTTTGGTGCAGTTTGTCACATAATAAGGTCATTGGACCGTTTTTTCTTCGCCGAGAAAACTGTTCGTGGTACCACATATCTTGACATGCTGGAGCAGTTCTTCTTTCCACAAATTGAACAACTGCAGCCTAACATCGTTTTCCAGCAAGATGGTGCTCCTCCCCACTGGTCCAATGAAGTTCGTACGACTTTGGACAACATTTTCCCTGGCCGTTGGATTGGTAGGGGAGGACCAATCGCGTGGCCCCCGAGATCTCCCGATTTAACAACACTGGATTTCTTTCTCTGGGGCTATGTCAAAGATAAAGTTTACACCACCCCAGTCAAAGACCTTCGTGATCTTCGTGAGCGCATCATAGAGGCTATTGAGAACATTCCAGAAGACATACTCCAACGTACTTGGCAAGAAATTGTTCATCGCTTTGATATCGTCACAGTGACTGCTGGGGCTCATATAGAGATGTGGTGATCTGGATATCAAAACTTGGTGAGTTTTTCTGTACTATGAACGTTGTTTTAAGTTTCTATCTTCAACCGTTTGCCAGTAACAAGCAATTGAAATTAGGTCCATTCGAGCGGTCCACCCTGTATACTAACACTGGCCCTCAGGGGTCCTCATCTAGGGGATATGTGGATGGCGACCACAAGGTGCCCAAGCTGTGCAAAACATTTCTTCCACTTACTTGTGTTTTGCACTCTTTTAACTTTACTATCTAACCTATCTTGGTTAACTCTTGTTTTTTCAACCCCGACGCTATTAGGGGATCCAAGGGCTAGGGAGTCCTTCCTTTCTTCCATTTCTTCTTTCCTTTATTTTCTTTTCTTCTCCAGAAAGCCTGACCAGAGGCTATAAGATGGCAGCCCCATCACTGGTCTTGCCTTCCTTTGGCCAGCAACCAATCGAAGGGACTATTATTATGCTTTCAAGTCTTATATGACAATTTCCCATAAGGGAAAATTTTCTATAGGATCGTAACAGGCCTTGGCCTAATACTTGAAAGGAAGAAGAAGAAGATACTAACACTGTCCATCGCTGTGGTCTCGAGATAGCGTGCTGCCTTGTCACGCAGCGGACCCGGGTTTGATCCTCGGTCGGGGCAGTTTTTCTGGGTGAGGTTTTTATCGGGGTTTTTCCTCACCTATAAGACAAATGTCAGGAAAACTTTAAGGCCCAAACGGTCCCCGAAATCATATGGCCATCAATATCATCCTTATCACTATCATCATGATCGTCATCCTTCACCGGTGTGGAAATCAACGGGAAGCTACCACACCTACAATTCCCTAGTAAAACTGCAAGCATAGCATGAAAGTGCTATGATTGCGGCGAGTGACCTGCCTTCGGGCAGAATTACTATGGATGGATGGATACTAACATTTTGTTGATATCCTTTCTTCCCACTTACAGGGGTAGTTATTTGAGGTGTAAGGTAAAGGTAAAGTGATCCCACTACAGGCCTCAGGAGGCCCACTTTTCTTGACAATCGGCACTTGATGTCAGCCGGGGTGTCAGCCCTGCGTGACGGCCGCCTTTACCCCAGAACAAGCGTCTGGTACTCATTTCAGTTAGAGGCTGAGTCGACCCCAGGGCCATAGTGCCGCCAGAAGGTTTGGGTCAGTTTGAAAATCCTGACCCCACCGGGACTCGAACCGTCGACCCTCCGGCTTGTAGCTCAGTGCCTTAACCACTACGCTACGGCGTGCTTATGTTATATTTTAGACATGAGAATTTAGCGCGTAAGATTTACGAGTTTCTAAACAGAAATATCAGCGAAAGCGATTGATAGCATTAGTGTTATAAATATTTATTCCAACTATTAAGAGCCCTATTTTACATAAAGTATATGACTACTGTAGTTTTAACAAACACTTACAACCTATGTACATGAATGAACAACAAAAACACAATTTTAAAGTTACAACCACAAAGCGAATGAATTTAAGAAATTAATATCCTAATATTTTTATAAACGTGGAGTAACTTATATATGAATTAATAATAATAGTAGTAATAATAATAATAATAATAATAATAATATCATCATTATCATCCGGTATCATGGCAGCTGCCGCCGTCTTCCGGAATCCAAACGCCATTCCTCTCCGTCCATCCATTGATCTTCCTCCATTCCTCTGATATTCATAGCTGCTTGTACCCCTTCTATCCAAGTTTTCTTCGGTCTTCCTCTCTTCCTCCTTTCCATTGGGATCCATTCCATAACAATTTTTGGCAATCTTTGTCCTGGTATTCTTTTGACATGGTCATACCACTGTAATCTTTTCTTTTCTATAATGTCTATTATGTCCGGCTCCTCTTGTACACCCATAATTTCCCTTATTTCTTTATTTCGTATTCTATCCATTCTAGATTTTACAGCTGATCTTCTTAAAACATCCATTTCAGTACTTAAAATTCTTTTCATTTCACTGGTAGGAATTTGCCAGACTTCAGCACCATATGTTAAAATGCTCTGTATTATGGTTTCATATCTTTGTAATTTTCTATTTTTTGTAATATTTTTGCTCCACCAAATGGAATATTCAAGGCTGCAGAAATTATAATAATAATAATAATAATAATAATAATAATAATAATAATAATAATAATAATAATACAGTTTTAAATAGTTATGATGAATGAATATTTGGAAGTAATTATAAAATTTTTGAAAAATTTTACATATGGTGAAAAAAATTGTTCAATGCTCCAGGTTTTCATTTCGTCATTTCTGGTGTTCTCTCCTGGTATGGCGTACTTGAAATGTTCAACTGCTTGAGTGTTATCTCATACGCACTTAGTTTCTTTTGCAGATTTTATTTTTAAACTTTCCAAAAAAAAAAAAGTTCAAATTTTCATGATTAAGCAAGCACAAATTGCGTATTAACATGACTTGTGGGAGGAAAAAAATCTCCTTTAGTAACAAAACCTTCATCATTTTATTTATCATAAGTAATGCCACGAGTGATTTGCAAAATTCACGATTCACGAAGTGAGGAGTGAATTTATCTAGAGAATTTGGAAATCAAGAGTGGCATTTGTTAGGACTATTTAACGAATAAAATTAAGCTGTTTATTCAGAAATCATTATTTAAATATAGTTATTTTAAAATATTTATATATCTAATGTAAACGACGATGTTTGAAAACAAATGAGAAACGATTAGTACGCTTCATTTGCTTCTTTTGTTCATCACTGCAACCAGATCATATTATTTGTTGCCAAATGATCGCAATATTGTAAGAATGCACCTTATTGGAGAAATTTATAACCATCATTATAGGTATTAATTAATTTCTGTTCTCCTATGATGTAAATATGTCAATTATATATTTCTGCAACGTTATTTCCTAGAAAATAATTCGTTTAAGAAAGTGCAAACAGTGGTTTCTTTTTTTTGATGGTATAATCAATTGCTACAAATGGTTTTATATTATCTCCCGCAAGCGCTCACTGCTGACATTCGTGCACTATATATACAATCTGGTAGCCACATGTGGTCACTGCAAAATAATGCTATGACCTATTCAAAATGTTAAAAAGTAGGAGCTTGATTTTAAAGTGTTTAAATTAAACTGATAAAATTCGAGGTGATAATCGACTGTGATTGTTGTAAATGAAAAACCATTGAAATGTGATTGGTCATTGATTCACATTTCGGGCATGAGTTAAATAGTCCAATTTAATTTTCGTTAGCGATATGATAGGCTATGTTCCTTTGTCTTTTAATTAACATATGCTTTTTGGATATTTTTGAATATGAATAAGGCAGGTCTAAGTAGCGGCATATTTTGCAAGCTGATCAATTTATTCTTTGCCTTCAATGCGTATGTGACCTTTAATCCAAGAAAAGCTTAAATGATACATGCAATTGTTAAGTTCAGTTCTTATATCATGGATTATAGCGTGAAGTCATAAAATAACATAAGTTAAAACATACCTTCTTAGGTAAGATCCGTCGTCCTCAACTTATAAAATGTGTATTCTTTATGCCTGTAGGCCTTTCAGAACATCCGTTCCATCTTCAGCAGGTCCTTCTTCGCTACAATATCTAGTATGATGGTTGATGCTGCTGGTCCTAATGTTGTGTTGTCGTGACTAAACTTCTACCTGACGATATCGTATAGTGGGTTTTTAGTCTGGGAGTGCTTTCATTTATTAAAAGCTTGTTGTCTATTTCCTTGATAATTTCCAGGTCTTCCAATATGTTGATTTTTGTTGGATTTCCCTCTTTGTGTACTATTGTAAGGGTGTCTTCTATTGAGTTCATTCTATGACCGGCGTTTATTATGTGCTTAGCGTAATTAGACTTTCCATATGCGTATACGAAATCGTTTCCACGTTCTTTAAACCTTATGTTCAAGCTTCCTTTCGTTCTACCTATATAGAACTTGTCACAGTCTTTGCATGTTAATTTATATACACCCTTGCCATTAAACTTATTATTTTTTATTTTGTTACTTATTACATTATTTAGTTTATTATTAGATTTTGTAGGCTATGTTAAAATTTTTATTTATTTTTCTCAATGTTTTTTTGCCAATTTTATGAATGTGTATGTTAGTATAGTCCATGTATTATTAATACATAAATTTTATTAGTATTATTAGTTTCAAATATTTGGGCTGTGATGTTGGCTACAATGTGGAAAGAGATATTGACTCCAAAATAAATAAATTTCAGACGGTGTGTGGAACAATACAGAGAACTTTCAAAAATAAAATGAGAAAAGAAACCAAGATAAAAATGTTATGGCGGTTCCCACAATATTGTATGGATGTGAAAATTGGGCTCCAGTGAAAAAACAGAAGGATAGAATTCAGACGGCGGAGATGAGGTTCCTAAGACAAGTAAAAGGATGTACAAGACTTGATAGAATAAGAAATGAGGATATAAGAGAAGAATTGAAAGTACAGCCGTTATTGGATAAGGTCACGAATTACAGACAGAAATGGATTGATCATATGGATGGAATGAGTAAGGAGAGATATCCATTGTTAGCAAGAAATTATCAAGCAAGAGGAAGACGCGATGTTGGAAGACCTAGAAGACGTTGGGCTGATGCATTATGAAGTCGGAACGGGCAATTGCCTAATCCCTGGAGTGATGATGATGATTGATTATAGGGTGAAGACTCTTATTGTTTTGAATGGAATTAAGTGGCGATTAATTGTCAGTTTGGATTTGTGTGCAAGTATTTTCTTTATGCAAAATACGCCATCTAACTGTATATAATATAGCATACAGTTCAGCCTGAAATATACTGCATACTGGTGCTAAACGAAATTTCGAAAATTGGACTTATTGTGGTTAAAGACCACAAAAGCGCAGCTGAAGCAATGCTTAGCTTCATATGCCTATATCCGAGAACCATCTGTAAGTATATATATATTTGCGCCATAGTGCGTTTTGTCGTACTTCCAGCAACGGCGACCATGATTGGAAATTCAGCTTCCTACATTTCGGGGTTGCCAACCTAATAACTGTACTGTAATTATAAACCTCGTGCGAGAAGTAAAACCACTGCCTTTTATGTATAAGTTACTATATACAATGTATATACAAAATCTAAAAGGTAGTGTTAATATACATTATACGAAACAAATCACTGCATTTTAAATGAACTGAACTTTATTTTAAACATATAAAACAATAAATATGTACTTTCCGCCATTTTATAACTGATTGGTGTCACGGCCTGCTGTAGTCTCAACTACACTGTTAACGTTAGTCAGTTGTTTATAATGAACCAAATATTTCCGACAAAGATATTATTATTTTGAAAACACTATCGCGCAAAAAAATGATATACAACGCACGTTTGTGGAATGTTTTATAGAATGTTGGAAAATAAAAATCTCGCTATCGCTCGGTTTTTAAACATTTCCTCGTTTCTGTAAAAACCACTTCCAATCTTGCATCGTAATATACTATTGGTGTTGTACATGAGAAGTAAACTTAGTAAATGTGTTAAGAATGAAACTACTCCTTCGATGACCTACTCTCTATTCGAGTTCACATCCAGCATCAACATATCTAGGTTTTAAAGTTCTGTTTTACCCTTGATAGTATAATAGAGCGGTGGTACGCCTGTTATATTTAAAACTGCATCTGCGGAGATGGTTTAATATTCAGTATAAAACCACGTTGTATAGTTTTGTCTGAAGCTACTTTTTATCAATGTGTTCAAAAGCCGAAGTGCTGTAAAATATTAGTGGTTCGAATGCCCCTTGATAAATAATATGCATTACAACCGAATTCAGTCCCCGGGTTGGCTCATTGGTTATGGCCTGGGCTAAATGAAATTTCCTGACTTTCTTAGCAAGATGTTCGAAATGAAACTTAAAAATCATGCGATCATCAAGTAGAGACCCAGATATGAAAAGTGACTCAGCATTTGAATAGATTTCAGTGTTAAACTGTATTACAAGAACTTCCATTTTTCTCTTCCTTCTAACTAACGTTGGAGTTTTTTTTAAGGATGAAATAGTTTTTCGCTAATAAAAAAATCTGAGACAGTGTTCAGAACAAGACAAGCCTCCTCTGATATGGTTTGTAAGTTATCACCCTTAACTGATATGAGAGCATCATCTGCATAAGCATTATTACTGCTGTTTACTGGTAAAGTTAACAGTTAATTGTGATAGACTATCGTACAGTAATACTCAAAGACTCGGGATTCTTCAGACATTAATTCTTCCTGTAAGCCCATATTTCCCTTAACAGAGATTTAGGCGCTCTCCCCCTATAGGGAAGAATTTGAACCATACTAATTTAGTTACACTTGTTTTCGTATAGATGTCCTTTGAGTGGTCCGTGGTCAGCGTTCAACCTCATACTGACATCTAGGAAACCAGGGTAGTACTAGGACGGGAAAATTCGGTAAATTTTGCTTAGAGGCATTTCATTCAGGCTTAAAGATCTTTTACGAGCCTGAAAATCTTCAGACTCGGGACCCACGGCTTAAAGTCCCTCCCGGATGGCGGGTGTAAAGTTGTCTGGATCTCCTAAAATGTAAGGTTCTTTTAAGGTTAAGATTGCTAACACTATAATTAAAATTAAAAACCCGAAAGTGTCTTTAATAGAAAAGTAAGGATGAAAGGGAATTTTATCAATATTTCTATTTAATCCTATTGGGATGACTTGCTCCTTGGATTTTTCCGTCCTAAAAAATCCATGGACCCCGGCCGGGTTTGAACTCGCGATCCTCGGGACCAGAGGCAAGGAGCATAACCACTAGTCCACCGCGGCCGATTACAGGCATTAATACCGGAGTAAATAATGATCTTGTGTTAAATACAGTCCACAGCTCAGAAGAAAATAACCACGAGGAATACGTTATGAGGGATCATACTATCTGAATCTTTCAGTATCTCATCGTGCATGCTAGTTCCAAGTCTAATGCACAATCATCAGTAGAATACGCTTGAAATAAACCACACTGATGCGTGACATATGACTGTACTTTTATTTGTGGGCGTGTTTGGTTGTATTTCCCCCCTCGTACCTCGTCCCGCACTTGAATTCACTTCATTTTTGGACTGTACGTATTTCTGACGTGTCATGATAGCAGTGTCTCGTATTTGCCGCGACATTTATGCTATCAGAACACTAAAGTGTATCGTGTTTACGAGATGCAGCAGCTTTCAGACTTTTATGTACTTTATTATTGTGTAATAAGACTTGCGTGGAAGCTTCTTGTAGGACAGCCAGAGGGAAAACGCCCAGTTGGTAGACCAAGAATGAGATGGGAGAATAACATTAACTATGATTTGAGGGAAATAGATTATACAGGGAATGATTGGAAAGCATTAGCTCAGGATAGGGATGTATGGAGAGCTTATGTCCGCGCGGCCATGAACCTACGGGTTCGATAGTGCCAGTGAGTAAGTAAGTATTATTGTGTAATATGGACAAGGGAATTAAATTGGATTTATGACTATAAAATAAATTTAAATATACTTTTTGCGTTAATTTGTGTATAAAATTGAGAAAATAAAGTTTTGCCTTAGATTTGCTTAATACGTATCAAGTGTTACAATAATAATTATTTTATTTTACTACATCCTGATATTATCCAGAAACAAGAGGTTAACATTTTTCATTGTGGCTTTAATTTCGCTGCCTATTTCTCCTATGATATTAACTGCAGTGTAAGGAGTTAGCTCCTACATACTGTATATAAATCTTTAACACAACATATTCTCTATACTCGGGAGTTCTTTAACGTGCCATAGAAACGTTACGAGGGACGTACCCCTTTTATATTCCTCTTGAAAGAAAGCCAGAATTCAGAAATGTCACTCGAAAGTGTTGAACTTGCGAACCAGAGGAAGAAAATATAAGCTACTTCAGAACATTAAAGATGAAAGTAATTCTGTTAACTGAAAGTAGTGGAGTGAGGAAACGGTTGGCGCTTTTCAGGATCGGTTAGATGATGAAGAGAGAATGAGGTAATAAATCGCAAAACAGTTAATTTCAGAGTTCATATAGCAGTTAATTTACTTACCAGTGATATTTTATCATGTATCTAGGGTTCAAGAAATTTGCAACGAACGGCTGAACTGCACTTCTACTTACTCTTGATTTTTCAGTTTATTGTAAACTGTAACTCTTCTTTTGTATTTACTAACATGTTTTAATATTTTAAACTTTTTCAAACAATTTTATAACATTATTAGACAATTTTCGAGCGTTTATTTAAATACACAAATCACAATACGAAAAGGCTTTAGACAATATTGTGATCCTAACTGCTATTTTCTCCAGAGTATATTACTTAGTCTATGATTTTTCTATCGCGGGTTTGGGTTATCACTGGTTGGAACGGCGTTAGGGAGTGATAAGTAAGTGTACGTTAATAAACGTTTGGTAATTTTAATATTATTAATATAGTTCTTTAACATAGAATTGGGGATTTATTGCAAAGATTGGTCATTTAAATGTCATAGCGAAGTGCTGCCATCTAGCATAAACTCTATGAACTTTAGTACGATATCGATAATAGTCCATATGTGGCAAGGATGATATTGGATATGTGGTTCGATGGTGGGTTATAGCAGGCTCTATAAACTCTGGCGCATGCGCACTGTTGTTCTACAGGACTGAAAATATATCAAGTAAGTTTAAGTACAGTTTTTCCAAAATTACTAACTCATTGTAGAGGAAAAAATCTGCATTTCCGCAAAGAGAATACAACTTCTGTTGGTGCCGCTTGATGTCGTTATTTCGCAATCCTTTCACTCGAGACATTTTTTTAATTCAAATAGGTATTTATATGGATTATTCTAGACTGTAAGGTACAAACATGAAATATTGTTAGTTAAGCAAAGGCTACGTGCTCTCTATGATTCCCAACATTGTCATGAATATAGAATACCCTAAGCCCTTATGTAATTACTCTCTACACTCAATTTTTGCGTAGGCCTACCGTAGTCTGAAACATACTATATATATATATATATATATATATATATATATATATATATATATATAGGCCTAAATACTGTGTGCGTGTGCGTTCGTGAACGCTCATTGCATGCGTGCATGTGAGTATTAATTAAAATTGCTAATTTATTATTCCCAATGTGTCATTCATCCTGCAAGTCTAAAAGGAATTTCGAAAACTTTAAAAAGCAATTTTAAAGTAGAAAATTAAAAATTAATATTTATAGAAATATCACATCTACATGAACCTGATAGATCTAGGTACAACATCGTAGTATTTTTTTTGTGAAGTTATTAATGTTATCCAAGATGAAATTTCATATTAGGAGATCGTTAATAAAAATAAATAGGCCTAAGACGTATTCCTAAATATAATGTACATAGATTGTTTTAAGCCTATCTGTTAAATGGCATATAATCAATTTTTATTAATATAGGTTGCAGAAAATTAAGGTAGTGCACACAAATTGAAATTTGTAACAGTTTTTATGTTACCCTCTAATTAATTTATAATTAACTTAATGTACTGCTACAGTTTTCAGTTTTTTTGTTAATTTTTGATGACTGTATAATTGATATCCAATCTCGACATGAAAACAAAATCACGCGAATTGTGTACAATTTAATCTTCATTATTTCAATTATCTCATGTTATTTGTTTGCATATATCAATTTTTATTTCAATGACGCTCGCAGAGGCCAGTTTGTGTCAAGGACGTAACAACTATGATAACAAATGACAAATGTGTGAAAGTGTTCCTTAACACAAAGTGCAATTTTGTGAAGTAAGCAAAATTTCTTTATTTAATTAATTTACATACTTTGTGTTTAATTTCACTTATTTGTGTAAAATCATAAACCTTACAGCCCCATGAATAGTCAGTCTTTTAAAATTGAAATTTTACATAAGGTCATCTCGCGACAGAGATAATCATTATCAACATCAAGATTTAGGCCTTTTGACCTTTTCCTGTTTAAAACTGGTCACGTCAACCGTTCATAGATCGGCAACAGTTATTTTTTTCATAGAATTATAACGCTGGTTAACAGTGGTTTTGTTGCCCTTGATATAAGATTAATTTCGGATATATTTATGCTCACAATTCATGAAAACTATCAATGGTTTTGGTGAAAATCCACAACCCTGAGATATGTAGTACATGCCTTGCCCTGGCCTACCCGCCTTTTTCCCGTTATAATGTTTAGAATTCCAAATTACGGATTTTTAAGCAAAATAAAAACAGTACTTTAAGGTTCTTCTTCCTTTCATGTGATTGACCTAGCGGTCTGTTACGGTCCCAATCCAACGTTTGAAAGGTCTGCCCAATGATCTCTTGCCTGGTGGCTGGTAATTTAAGATTTTATGTGGTATTGTTGTTCGGCTCATTCTTCTTACGTGGGATTTCCAGTTGTTTCTATATTTTTACACATATTCCATGATTGATTCTGTTTGTAATTATCTGAGAATCTCAGAATTCCTTTTATGGTCTGTTCTTGAGTGACCTACAGTGCGTCTCATAAATTTCATTTCTGCTTATAAGGTTAAATATGAAAATGTGCCACAAAAATACAAATGGGGCTCGTATAAAGCGTCACACTTTACCATAAAAACAAAAAATATAAATATATAAAACACGGTATTACAATTGGTTTAATAAGTTTGAATGTTGATGATTCGTTAAGATAATAATCAGTGGAAAATTAATTACAGCCAATTACTTACTTACTCACTGGCACTATCGAACCCGTAGGTTCATGGCCGCGCGGACATAAGCTCTCCATACATCCCTATCCTGAGCTAATGCTTTCCAATCATTCCTTGTATAATCTACTTCCCTCAAATCATAGTTAATGTTATTCTTCCATCTCATTCTTGGTCTACCAACTGGGCGTTTTCCCTCTGGCTTTCCTACAAGAAGTTTCCATGCAAGTCTTTCATTCCCCATACGTGCAACATGTCCTGCCCATCGCAGTCTACGAGATTTAATTGTTCTTATTATATCTGGCTTCCTATGAAGACCATGTAGTTCATTGTTATGTAGTCTTATCCATTCACCTGTCTGTTCAACTCTCTTTGGTCCAAAACTTTTCCTTACTTTATTCTCAAATACTTTTAATCTCCTTTCCTCCCTTAAAGTAAGAATCCATGTTTCGCACCCATATAGTAGAATAATAGTTTTATATATTTTCAGTTTAACGTTTTTTGAAAGGAGTTGGGACATCAAGAGTCTCTGCAATGCATAATAGCACGCATTTGCAGAATTGAGCCTATTTTGAATTTCTTTGTGCATCTCATTCCTATTTGTGATTATTGTTCCTAAGTATTTGAATTCAACCACTTCCTCAAAATTTCCCTCATTTGTCATTAGCTGTCCATTTCCATTATATACTGAATTTCTATGTGTGGCCATATATTTAGTTTTATTGATATTTACTTCCAGTCCTAAGTTCTTAGTGTTACTCAATAGTGTGTGTGTGTGTGTGTGTGCGTGTGTTGTCCTCTAGTATCTCCTCGCTATCGGCCAGTAGTACTACATCATCAGCATAAACTAACAGCTTTTTAATACCATTCAGTTCTAAGCCTTCCTCATTCTCTAAAGATTTAATGGCATGCTCTAGTACAAAATTAAATAGTAGAGGAGATAGTGCATCTCCTTGCTTCAACCCATTCTGGATTTCAAAACTGTTTACCTGCACGCACCCTACTCTTTGTGCCATTTAGACACATTCGTATAAGTCTAACTAACTTTTTAGGAATTCCGAACTCCAGCAGGATACTATATAACTTCTCCCTCTTAATTGAATCATATGCTTTTTTGAAGTCTACATATAGTTGATGTGCAGTACCACTATATTCCCATTTCTTTTCTAAAATCTGTCTTATACTAAAAATCTGATCTGTTGTAGACCTATTTCTTCTAAATGCACATTGATAATTTCCTAGAATGTCATCAATATAGGGAGTAAGTCTGCTTACTAATATATTTGTTAGAATTTTGTACGAAGTTGAAAGTAATGAGATGCTCCTGTAATTGTTGCAATCAGTTTTATCTCCTTTCTTATAAATTGGTACGATAATTGATTCCTTCCATTCATCTGTAAGAGCTTCTTTTCCCAAATCATAGTAAGCAACCAGCGTATCTTGTCCATCAATTTTTCTCCCCCTGCTTTTATCAGTTCTGCTGGTATCTCATCTGAACCTGATGCGTTATACATCTTCAATTTTCCATTCACCATTTCAACCTCTAATGCACTTGTCTCTGTGACTAGCATTTCTGCTGTCTATAAATTATCTTCCTCAATGTCCTGTCCTGTATGTACATTTAATAGCTGATTAAAGTAACTTTTCCATCTATTTAATATACTCCTGTAATCTGCTATGATATCCCCATTTTCATTCCGAATTATGTTTGTTCTAGCCTGAAACCCCTTCTTCTCTATACTAATTCCCTGATATAATTCTCTAATGTTCCTATTTTTTGCATTCATTTCAAGATCATTAATCTTCTCTCTCAAATATTCCCTCTTTTTACTCTTTAGTAACTTGGTGGTTTTCCGTCTAATACTACCCAATTGCTCTAAATTTACCTCATTTGGCTCGTGTAACTATTTCATTTTTGCTAGCTTTCTTTTCTTTACAATGTCGGCACATTCATCATCAAAGCATTTCTTGTTTTGCCTCTTTTTTAAACAACCAATGCTTTCTGATGCTGACAGTTTAATAGTATCTCTTATAGCCTCCCATTCTTTATTTATATCAGTTTCTTCTTCGTTTGCCACATTGTCATCTGAAGATTCCAGTACTTCAAATCTATTAGCAATTTTGATTTGGTATTCTTGCAGCATTTCATAATTTTTCAAGTTTTTTAATCCAAATTTTACAGAATCATCTTTAACATTTGTTCCTGTCATAAGTGATAGCAGTTGTCTGATTTTCACTCTGACCAGATGAGGATCCGAATTGCAGTCTGTCCCTCTAACTGATCTAATATCGATGAAGCCAATTAAAAAATGCAAATGCATGAATTGTCTGCTTTACTTTGTTAAAACATAAGTAAATAATATTAATTAAGTCTAGGCATATTTATGTTAAGCTTAGAAAATGAACGCTAACATGATTTTTTTTATTTTACAGGTAAGTCATGAGTGGATGCTGTTTGGAGACGTATTCAACGTAAGCAGATTTTTAGAATATCAGAATATATTGAGTTTTACAGAAGTTTTTTGTTATTCCTATAGCATATTACGATGCGAGGTTGAAATGTTGTTTTTACAGAATCGAAGAAATGTTTATAAACCGAGCTATAGCGACGTTTTTAATTTCCTAGATTCTGTAAACCACTTCTCATACGAACGTTGTACATTATTTTTTGCGCGATGGTGTTTTCAAAATAATAAATAATAGTAAAATAGTAACATCTTTGTTGGAAATATTTGCGTTCATTTTAAACAATTGACATAACGTTAACAGTATGGACACTGTTTATTACTTTGAAACAAGAGGAAACCGCGAGACCAATATATTGATTAAATGGCGACAAGTACGTATTTGTTTTATATTGTTTCAAATAAAGTTTAGTTGTTTTAAAATGCAGTGATTTGTTTCGTATAATGTATATTAACACTACATTTTGGATATTTTTTTGTATATACATTGTATGTAGTATAGACCTACATAGAGGGCAGTAATTTTACTTCCCCATCAAGATGAACAAATGGACGAAAAAACGTTTATTAAAACATAATTATTTAAATCCATTAATTGAAATTGAAATAAAAAACTGTGGGTGATGGAGAAATTCCAAATACATCTTTGAAAACACAATAAAAAACTGCATTAAGTACAACTATTGGTACTCATGTTTACCAGCGTAATTAATCAAAAACATAAAATAAAATGGTATGACATACGCCTAAACATTTTACACAAGGAAAATAATAATAATAATAAAAAAAGATTTATAGTAGAAATTATCTATATAAAATAGAACAAAATAAATTATTAAATAAACAAAAATATTTGAGTAAATGGTGTGAAACATATGATTCCTTGTTAAAATATTTTTAATCATAAATTGAATTTTAAATGTGTTCATTTAAAAAAACTAATATTGTCTTGGTGATGGTAACTGTGTATTATAAACAACCACGTCTTGAAAATGATCTCACATAAGGAGATTGAAACGTTGACTAATGAATTAATGTTTTGACTGAGATAATGATTAGTTATTCTTGTAATTATTATTATTATTATTATTATTATTATTATTATTATTATTATTATTATTATTATTATTATTATTATTATTATTATTATTATTATTATTATTATTAACTCTTAGTGAATAATATTTTTAAAAGTATTATATACTAGTAGAAATTACTTATATTTGTGTCAGATTTTACAATAATGTACAACAACAACATAATGTTTTATATTATATTGTTTTCATTGCGGTCCGAAACATTTAAATAACTGGTGGGGAAAAATATTGTTTCGCCAATTTAAAGGTTAATGTGTATTCGGCTGTTTATATTTTTCGTTTGTCACTTCAATTTAGTACTCAGTATTCATCACCGTACATAACATTGGTACAGCTATTGCCTTATAAAACTTCATCTTCCTATCCTTTCAAACTAAATCTTTTCATATATAGATAATTATATTGCTTTGCTATTTTAATAAGTCAGTATACTGTTATTATTATTATTATTATTATTATTATTATTATCCTATTATTATTATCCTATTAATCCAGGTGAATAATACCTGCAAGAAAGTGTTCTCAATTCTTCACTCCCTATATAGTTTTAAAAACTTCCTTCCTGCAAAATTAAAACAAATACTTGTACAGACTCTTATGCCACACTTCGACTACTGCGACATATTACTGACTAATCTGACAACTGATCTATCGGACAGACTACAGCGTGCTCATAATGCGTGCATTCGACTTATATTCAATCTCCGTCGTTATGACCACGTGTCTCCTTCATTTCAGGCCTTATCATGGCTACGCCTAAATGACAGAAGAACTTTACATTCACATACCTTACTATTCCAAATTCTGCACACATATTTACCAACTTATTTAACAACACGTTTTCAAAATTTATCGGCTCATCACAATTTTGGAACAAGATCACATTACTCTTCTTTACTTTTGATATCACAGCACAGGACCTGTCTATACTCTGAATCTTACACAATATCTATGACTAGACCATGGAACTCACTTCCCAGTCATGTCAGGGACTGCCAATCGCTATCATTATTTAAATCCAAATTAAATGATATCTTAGTTCGACACAATGAAAACATTAACTGCATAACAACTACACAGAGCATTCCATTAATAATCATCTAGGAAGCTACTTACTTTATTTTATATCATTTTAATTTTATTATATTCTATGTTTTTGTTAGTATTAGCTAGTATTATATCACATCATCATTGTATTTTGTTTAGTCTGTATTTTAATAATATCTTAAAATTGTAATATGTACGTAATTTTTGTATAATTTTACTATTCGCTGGTTGAGTGGAAGAGAAGGCCTTATGGCCTTAACTCTGCCAGCTAAAATAAATTATTATTATTATTATTGTTATTATTGTTATTATTGTTAACCCTACATTATACAGTGGGATATTAAAATGAAGTAATGTTGAGGTTGATGAACCCATGTTGCCCATTAGTAGCGTCACATTAAGATTTGCCATAGACTGGTTAGACACCGAGGATGACCTCGAGCGGAACGGAGTAACCGGATGGGTACAGTGACTGCCTCAATATATCTTTCTGTATCATGTTTTTCGCTTTGTGATAGGGTGACAATACAGATTTGGCTTCAGTTATTGCCCTACTATTAATAGTGCATTTGAACGTGATTAAAATGTTTTTTTTTTAAATATAAGTTACCTAAAATAGAAGGCACTTTTCTTTGAGGATTGAAACTTTAGTTTTGCAGCATAAGCATAGGCCTATATACATATAGACCTAATTTTTATTTTTGAGCTGTTTTTCTAATGTCCGTGCTCTGCCCTATTTTTTCTATCTGATAAAGATCCAATAGTTTGAACACAAATAATTAGTCTGCAGAATCCCAACCTCGCTTTGGTTCGCCATTTTAAAACGCATTTATTTAAATACAATTATTAGAAATTCATATTTTTGGAAATTTTTCTGATTATTAGTTGTGATATGAAATAAGCGTAACTAATGTATCGAAAATGTATTTTATTAGCCCTAGCATTACCAAGGTAATTTTTGTTACATGCCATACCAATGGGGTGGTGCGGGCTCAGAGACCCAGGTAGAAAGTGGCAATTTAATTTGTCGTAATGCAAGTTTATTTACTTCTAACACCACTGAGAACACTTAGAACTGCTTAGACACTATGTTTGTTAATTGGATAATAAAAAATAAATTATAATTGGAACAAAATCCACAAATCATAATATTCACGTTATATATTTTTTCCCAGTAACGTTCATAATTATGTTCTCTTATAAAATAACAACTATTTAATTTCAGTCCACTAGATGAAGCAAACAGAATTGACATATTTTTCACACAACAGTATTCTTACTGTGTGTTCCATAGACGTGTTTGCTGCACTGAAAGCAGGTAACAGTTGATTTTCCCAACTTAAAATCAAATAAATGCATTTTAAGTAAACAATTCTACAATTTCTCAATTGTAAATGCAGGAATGAACAATTAGCTTTGATTTCAAGTTCATATATCAATGGTTGTGGATACAACATATGAATATTGAGTCAGTGGGCCCTACGAAGCCCCCCCCGTTGGTAATGGTAGGGTTCATATCGTATGATAGAAATTATTTTTCGTTTAAAAAACGATATTTTACATTGCATTATGGTGTATTATATTTTGACATAAATATTAACATACCCTTAAGTGTCTGAGCAGTTATTTTGATTTACATTAATTTATTATTATTATTATTATTATTATTATTCGTCACGGTTTAGGTTTTTTCCTAGCCTGTTCCGGCTCCAAATTGCTGCTCTTTCCATTTTTTCGTTGGTCTGCCCAAACTACTACTTCCTCTTGGTAAATAATTATATGCTGCTTCTGGTATTATGTTCACAGTCATCCTTGCTAAGTGTTCTTTCTAGTTTGTTCTGTATTTCACTATTGTGTTTAATTCCTCTACTTTTAGTTGTCTTATTTCTGTGTGTTTTTTGTCCGTTATTTCATATCCTGCTATTGGTCTAAGGAATTTAATTTCAGCAACTTGGATTCTAGCAGATTGTTGTGTTGTCACTGCTCATGTTTCGGATCCGTAAATAATAATAGGAACTGCCAATGTCTTGTATAATTTCATTATAGAGTATTTTCTAGCTTTATTTTTCAAAGTTCTTTTTAGTGTTGCTGTTATATAATTAAACTTATTTAGTTTGTTATTTATATCTGTTTCCGTTGTGTATGATATTTCGCAAGCAACCTAGGAACTTACATTTTGTCACTCGTTCTATTGGTTTATTTTCTAACATAATCTTTGTCAGAACTGGTTGAGCGTCCTTGAAAGCCATTGCTTTTGATTTTTCTGACGATATTTCCATATTATATTTTCTTTTTATATTTCGTTTAGTTTAGGCCTATATAGCATTCTTCTTAAATCGTCTTCTGTTTTTGCTATTAAAATCTGGTCATCTGCAAAATATAATGTTTTTATTATTAGTATCCGAAGTTAACACCCCTAGTTGTTATTTTTTTCCATGATCGTATCATATCGTCAAAATAAATGTCAAAAATAGTGGTTGACAGTGGAAAACTTTGTCTAACTCCTCCTGTTATATTTATTGGTTCCTTTTGATTTTTTCATACATTTCTTTAATTACTGCTATCAAGTGTAGTGGAATTCCTTTTTCATTTAGTATGTTCCATAATTTTGGTCTAGATACTTTATCAAAAACTTTCTTATCTATAAAGAGGATGTGCGTTTCTAAGTTGAATTCTCTTCGCTTCTCTATTATTTGTTTTAAAGTATATACGTTGTCTGTGTAACTCCTTCCTTTCCTAAAACCCGTCTGCTCTTATATTATTATTATTATTATTCGGCCTTGTTATTACCAACGTTTGATATATTATGATTCAATATATATAGGCCCTATATATATATATATATATATATATATATATATATATACAGTCTTTCTAATAAAAATCTCTTATACATGCTTTCATTAGTTGTTTAGTTATTCAATGTAAAAGCCTTATATAGATCATATATAATTTCCTTACTAATAAACGTTGTATTGGAGCTATATAACAATACAACCATTATACACTATGTCACATATTCATCATCATTATGACGTCAGAACATATTACGCGTAGTTTGTAACAGAAAGAAAACATCATCACGTAGTGATTAATGTGTAAGAAATGAGTATGGACAAGAATAAATAGAGAATCCCTAATTGGGGAGGTACGGAAAATATAAGTATGTTTTAATTTATTTTCATTTTTCTTTAAGCTGTATCAAATATATCGTAGAATTAGTTTCACAGATAATGTGCTGCCATCTAACGTCAAGAATTTCGAACAATTCTTGGAAACAATTAAAAGTTTTTCCACTACTTATGAATTATATGCAGTGTTTTAAGATGCGTTAGAAAACGATCAAAATAGTAGGAAGTGTTAGCGACAACAGAATAACGCTTTAAGCGAAAAAAAAATCATCTGCTATTCGATCGGGAATCGAACCTAGGACCCAACGGACTGTAGTCAGAAGCTCTAACCACAATCCTATCAAGCTAATATACATTTTGCTGCAATAATAGTACCTTTATTCTTAAATACATTTTTATATCGGTAGGTATATTATGTAGGGCCTATTAATGATACAAGAAAGTTTTGTTAAAATAATATTATGAAGCATTTAAACTAAATTAAGATTAAATATTGTGTCACTAGTGTAGAACATATTCTTTTGTAAATCAGTGTTCAATTTAAAAATATTATTAGGCCTAATCGAGAATGAGTGTAACAAAAAGGCATTTTATGATGCTTTATTTTCCTTCCCACAGCTTTATTAATATTATTTATGTCCTGTGCATCCATCAAACAGTCGTTAAAGTGTTGCATTTTGCGTTAAATTTTAGGAAACATTCATCAAAATCATAAGAAAACAATCAGTTGATCTTAAAGTCCGACATTTTGTCTAGTTATACAATCCTCAACAAGGCTGGAGGCATGTTAAGTTGTACACCTCTTATAAACTGAACAGCCAATGCAGTGTTTATTAGTAAGTATTTTCAACTGAGATGTGTATAAACCTTGTATAAAAGTTATATATGGATTATTAGTAAGAGGGATGTACTATAATTAAGCATATATAATATTGCTTAATACATGTATTATTATTATTTCAATGCATAACGTTATTACCGGTGACTTTTATTATATCACTACTTTCTAGTAACCAACATTCGGTGAATAGGAGTAGGCCCCTATACTGTGTTTGAAAATGTTCAATACAAATTCTTCAGTAGTCGTTGCTACTCTAAAGGAGTACGCCTACTACTAAGAATATTGTTGTGTGAAGGCTTATGTACATGAATTGAGGTATTTCAGAAGAAAACTATCTTAAAACATGATACTTCATCTATTATTTTTCTCTCCCTTAAGTTAACTGAAAAATAGTGTGCCGTCTCTAAATTCGAAAATAAGGATTTAATCCCCTTTAACGTTTCAATGAATCTTGATTTACAACCAATCACAGTCATTTTTCACCTCGATTTTATCAATTTAATTTTATCACATTAAAATCAAGCTCCTCCTTTTTAACATTCTGAATAGGTCAGAACATTATTTTGCAGTGACTGACTCTCTAAGAAATACGTTGAATATAACAATCTATATATTAAGATGTAAGAATCCTACAATGCAAGTGGCTCCCAGATTGTATATATATATATAGTGTGCACTAATGTAAACAGATACACTTTCGGGATATAATAGAAAAACATTTATAGCAATTGATTATACTACAGTAAAGAGAAATCACTGTTTGCACTTTCTTAAACGTATTATTTCCCAGGTATTAACGTTCCAGAAAAATATAATTGACAGATTTACATCATAGGGCATCGGAAATTGATTAATAACCTATAATGTTGGTTATAAACAGTTTGATGTGTTTCATTTTTTTCTCCACTAGGGTGCATTCTTACAATATTGCTATCCTTTGGCAATAAATAATATGATCTGGTTGCAGTGATCATCAAATGAAACATAATAAACGTTTCTCATTTGTTTTCAAACATCGCCGTTTACATTAAATATATAAATATTTAAAAATAACTATATTTAAATGATTTGTGAGTAAACATCTTAATTTTATTCGTTAAATAGTCCTAACAAATGCCATTTTTGGTTTCCAAATTCTGTAGATAAATTAACTCGTCACTTCGTGAATTTATCGATAATTTGGAAATCACTCGTTGCATTACTTATGATAAACTCAAGAAGTTATTGTTTATAAGTAGTTAGAGAAGGGCGGTTGCGGAATTACAAGAAGGTAATGCAGAAGGACGTCTGCTAAAGAGTGACCTCGAGTCATAGTTAGATAGGGCCTAAGTTTACTTCTCTGTCGTGATGTAATAATTTGAAATTAGTATGCAAGATGGATTCATCACTCTACAAGGTCAGTTGCGAAGAAAAATAAAGTAAGACTTCACGATAATTGTTTTGTAATTAATAAAATGTGTATATTCATGTTAATAAATTGGGCTAATAAATTGATATAATTGCATTACTTTTGTATTAAAATAATAATAGACTAGTTACAGAATATGGTCATCTTTGTCTCAGGAAGATAGAAACTAGGATTTGATTCACGGGTCATTTAATTTTCCCTAGTTGAGAGTTATTTGTTGTCCCAAGTTCTGGTCAATGGTATGACGATATCCGTACAACGCCGAGGTAACTTGTGTCCAGTAATCCTATAGTGTAATCCAAAACGTTCTCTTTGTATGCTGACAACTACTGTCTCTGGGCCTGCATTTAGTAAAAGAAAGTAGACATCTAAACTACTAACTAAACTACGAGTTTCGGTTAAACAGAGTCCACACAATTCACGGTTGGTTTACTGAGAACTGATCAACACATTTAAATCCTATAGTGTATAGGTAGATATATAAAGGGCATCTTTTACGTGATCTGATCACTTTATCCTCATTGACGGAGTACATCGTCTTATCATAATATTATCTCTGGGTCACAAGATAAATCTGCTAACAATCCCTCTCCACAGCACTTCCTCTTAGTCTACTTCTTTCACAGTAGCTTCTTGCCCGTTCTTGGAATTCCCTCCCTCATGATATTCGCGGAACATTTTGGTACACTTTTAAAGTCTACGCTTAGTACAACTACTTGTTAAATAATTATTTTTTTCTACCAGGGAACTAAATTTGTTATTCTAGTGGTACATTAATATGAGGTCTCATTTTTCTATCTAGTAGGCCTACATTTCGTATTTCATTTGTTAAATCTAGAGTAAATCAAAATATGAGACCTGTTGTAAATAAGTAATTGGTATTGAGTAGCTGAACCAGTTGTCATATGTTGTTTGTGTAATTTAGGGGGGGTCAGTTTCACCAACAGAGGGTAACTGTATTACGCCAGTTTTGAGCTCTGCTTTTATACAGGGGAAAAACGAGCGCAATAGAGTTACCTCTGTTGGTGAAACTGGCCCTTAGTACGTTAGCGGTAAATCTTGTATTTTTTACCTCGTATGTCAAAAGTTGTTAGACAATGGGCCTTAAGATCTTAACATCTCTTGTCAGGATAAAAAAAAAAAACTCATTATTATTATAGGGCCTATTATTATTACAAGGTTAGATTATGTTCAAACCAGAGAAAAATTAAGAAATGATTCTGTGAATAATATAAGGTTTGGGCCTCGTATTTTTATTTAGGGAACACGGTACTTTTTTTTTAATATGGTAGATCGTTAGGCACGTTACAATAAAAGCATGTGGGCGGGAAATGAAGATCGTACAAATTTTGATCCATAGGGCCTCTTAGTTTCAAGATATGAGTTTATTTTCACGTGTCGGTAAATGTAACGGCTTTACTACCCCTTCGTAAAAGAAGCAACGCTTATTTTTTACGTCCTTAAAAAATATCCATTAAACCTGTGAAGTCGAATCTAATGATGAGCATGGATAACAACTGAGCAACTAAAGGAAATAAGAGTTTTTTATTTGTCGCGAAAAGGAACCATATGTGTTTCTGATAGTATGTTTTTCTCCTGATTTCAAAGATGATATCGAGTTTTCTCCATCACGCAAGGTTTCCTCCGAGAGACAGGGAATTTAGTAATTTTCCAACACTTTACAAAAATAATATTTCTACATTCGTAACTACAACGGAATAATTCGTACCATCGGAGCTCCCCTAGAAATGTAAGAAAAAGTGACGATTTTTACTGCTATATTTCGCCTGTGGAGCATCCCTCACCCTTGATGGGAGAGCAAATAATTCGAACCGACATATTAGGATTCGGCTTGCATGGAAATCTCCTGCGGTTGGCTAAGTATTTGTTATTTTCTTTGTACAATGGGGCACAGAATAGAACGATAAACGTTTATTAAAAAAATATATAAATTTAAATCCGTTAATTGAAATCGAAATAAAGAAAAAAAGGACTGTGGTGGAATGGTAGCAATTCCGAATACATGATTTGAAATATGGGATTAAAAACCTGCAGTAGGTACAACTACTTGTAACGCATGGGCCCTAAATTATGTTTGACCAGGGTAATTTGGAGGAAATATCTTAGAGTCGGGAGTACAGATAAAGGTCAGGATTTTAACTGTATAAATATTATTTTACTGCAATGACTACACGGTGCAACTGGTTTCTTCAAAAAACTCAGTTGCTGAAAGGAAATTATTAATAGGGAGAGACCTATAGTTTGAATTATGATGTTCTTCGTGGTCGGTTGCACGTCCTCAGGTACTTATGGTCGCTTCCATAATATGTAAATTAAAACCCCGAGGGAAACCTCCCAGTTCATAGACCAAGAATGAGGCGGGAGAATAACTTTAACCATGAAGAAGGTCTACAATTCAGTGTTATTAATAAGCTGTAAGTTTATGCTGTTGCTGCATTATTATTAGTCGATATTAAGGGCCAACGCTCACACTGTATTGAGTAACAGTAAGGAATTTGACTTGAAGTAAACATCAATAGAACTAAATAGGCCTATATGGTCACGCATATAAATACAATATATTATGGGTAGTTAATGACAAAAGAGAGAATTTTTTTTTAAGAAGTGGCTGAATTTAAATACCCAGGAACAATGATTACAAATGGAAATGAGACGCACAAAGAAATTAAACATAGGCTCAATTCTGGAAATGCATGCATGCTGTTGTGCATTACATGGACTCTTGTCATCCGAACTCCTCTAAAAAAAAAAAAAACTGAAAATGTATAAAGCTGTTATTCTCCCATTTATGTTATATGGTAGCGAAACATGGACTCATACTCTAAGGGAGTAGAGAATATTAGGAGTATTTGAGAATAAAGTTCTTAGGAAAATGTTTGGACTAAAGAAAGAGGAACAGACAGGAGAATGGAGAAGACTACATAACGGTGAACTACATGATATTTATAGGAAACCAGATATAATATGAACAATTAAGTATCATAGACTGCGATGATCAGGACATACGGCACGAATGTGGAATGAAAGAGATATATTGAAGCTTCTTGTATGAAAACCAGAGGGAAAGCGCCCAGTTGGTAGACCAAAAATGAGGTGGGAGAATAACTTTAACTATGATTTGAAGGAAGTATATTATACAGGAACTCTCAATTAAAATTACGATGTTATCCCTAAGGTAATTTAGTCTTGTAATCAAAATACTTGGGTCAATCAACCAGAAATCCGTGCATGTAAAAAAAAAAGAGTTAAATATATCTTCCCAGGGGATGATTTGAAAACATTAGCTGTATGGGGAGCTTATGTCCGCGCTGCCACGAACCTATGGGTTCATTAGTGCCAGTGACTTAGTTATGTCAGTCAATTTATAAATATTGTTCACAGGATTTAACCCATATAGGCCCATGCATTGAATTTCAAAGTAACGATAGACTAGTTTATGTAAGAATTTTATCAATTAGTTCAAAAATAGACTATAAACACTTTGAAACTTTAATTACACTTATTCTTAACTACTCATGTTTCCATTTAATGATTACTTATGACTGAGTAACAAATAAATTCATTTAATTTAGTAAAAATCTAACAGGTCCAATGATTGATTTCTTTAATTTGTGAAACTGCAAATAATAGTCTTAATATTTAGTGGATCGTAAATTATTCAATATTATTAGGAAAAATATCCTAAGCATAGAATATCGTTTCTGTGTTACTGTTTATCCTGATACAGTCCTATGAAGAAATTGTAATGATCTTACTTAATAAGCATATAATTAATGCAATATATACACACGCACAATTAATTATAACATCAATAAAGAGTCACTGCTATAAAGTAAAAATATTCTCTTTAATTAGCTTACTTGTTATACAGTAGCTAGCTATCAGATGGCAGTGGAGACCGAGTTCTCACTACATCTCGTAATAATGGAGAATATATATTTAAGATAAATAAATGTTTGTATTAGATTTGTCCGCTGGTGTAATGGATAACTTGCTGAAGTACCAATTCAGAGTTCCGGGTTGAAATCCCGTCCAGGCATTTATTTTTCTAATCATATGACATGATAAGAAAAATAAATGCTCAGACGGGACTTGAACCCGGATCTCTGGATGATATCCCAGTGCGTTTTTCGATTGTGCCACCGAGTAAGTCCAGTACAAACATTCATTTTTCTTTATATAATATTCTCATTATAACTAGATGTCGTGGGAACTCGGTCTCCACTGCCATCTGGTAGCTCCTATCACAAGTAAGTAAATTATAATATATATTTATATATATATATATATATATATGCGTGTATCATGTTATTCTATGATCATAGAGAAGTAACGAGATTAATTGCTAGAAAATGTTTCAAAGGTTATAAAATATGTACATATAAATTTAAAATGTTGTTAATTTTGTACATCCCTTAACCAGAATAATCTCATATGGCTTTGCTATCTTCTTCCGCGACACATTGAGCATTTTCCAATTACGAACAAACTCCCTTTAAGGGTGTTGGGGTAAGTTAGAGATAGGGTTCAAAACAACAAGCAATTATTGTGTTAATCCAAGGTTTTAACAATATTAAGCATTCTCTTTGTTATCTCCATCTTGCTTTTATAGCATCTTAAGATATTCAGAGAGTAGGGAAAAGCGGTATTATCACATTTACTGTAATGCGTTTTAATTTTACTCTCCTTATCTCATATTTCGAGACACTTTGGTTTCACATGTTCTTATTGGGATATTAAGATTTAAGATTGTTAGAATTAACAAAAGGTTTCGGCACTTACTGTGGAGATATGGCGCCTTAATATAAGACTAACAGAACAACTACAAGGGATATAAAATCTTCTTGAACATAGAATGCTTAAAATAAGCTTCTTAAAAATGAATATTGGTTGTAAATGAATAACATAACACACGGGTCTCACAAATTATATTTCCTGTTTCAAACACATAGTTTATCTTATGTTCTGTAAATTTGAAATACGGGAAAAAGTAGGAATGGAAAGAACAACTAAAATAATTGCCCTATTGCGTCATGTTTATAGAGACTGTGTTCTTTATTTTTATCAAAAACTAGTTGTTTATTAATAACCAATGACACTACGGAACATAATATAGGCTATTACGATGCGAGGTTGGGAAGTGGTTTTTACAGAATCGAGGAAAAATGTTTAAAAACCTCGCTATCGCTCGGTTTTTATTTTTCAAATTTCTGCAAAACACTTCACAAACGTGCGTTGTACGTTATTTTTTTTGCGCGATTCAAGATAATAAATAATAAGTAAAATAATATATTAGTTGGAAATATTTGCGTTCATTACAGACAACTGACTAATGTTATAGTGTGGGCAATGTTTATTAGTTGAAACAACAGGAGGTCTTGAGTACAATTGTTGATAACATGGCCGCAAGTACGTATTTATTGTTTTATATTGTTTCAAATAAAGTTCAATTTATTTAAAATGCAGTGATTTGTTTCGTATGATGTATATTAACACTACCTTTTGGATATTTTCTGTATATAGGCCTACATTGTACGTAGTATACATAGAGGGCACTGGTTTTACTTCCCGCACGTGGGTGTAAATGTAATATTACAGGATAGTTATTTGGGTTAGAAACCCTGAAATGTAGGAAGTTGAACTTTGAATAATGGTCGCCATTGCTGGTAAGTACGACAAAACGCACTATCACGCAAAAAAGTTTGATGCCTGCCTAGTGGGCTAACAATTGGTAAATCGTATGCCTAGAATGAGTTTAAGGCAAGATAATGGATCTACAAAAGGAAGTCAACCGGAATAGGTCCACAAAACTGCCCCAAAATGCATGGCGTGACAGGCCTAGAAGATCCTTGGCCTACCAACCGGCTGCTTGCTTCACATCTGATTGAGGGTCTTTCCACTTTTAAGCGGTTGCCCTTTTACCAGCCGGCTGCTGGCCCTTCACATCCACATGTGTCAATCACAGTGGTAGATGATCAACAGCCAGTGTAGGGGTGACATGTGGTTAGCATGTCGAGTCCCCCAGCCGTTATAGCTGGTTCCTCAACCTGGAGCCGCTACTTATTGTAGCTACCCAATTGCCTCACGATGCTGGGTAGGCATCGGTCCCATATTGACCGAAATTCCACGAGAAAATTACTTCTCCTATGGAGGCTCGAACCAGCGCAAGTCCCGTAGTTCTGCGCCAAGGCATCTTGCCTTAATAATAACTGGAAAGCGCACTAGCGTGCATGGGAGTTTAATTATTTAGTTTTTGCTATAGTTACAAAACGATTTGTTATTGTTCCTGTATTTGTTGATATGGTATTTTTCACAGCGTTCTCCGCATAGTGAGCATATGCAGTGGTCGTGATAGGATGTGTTTCTGCATATTTCTTGCATTAACCACTCGGCTATGCCACGGGAGAAACTTCCACACGTAGTCCACGAAAATCTAGCGTCATGCCGGCAGGAAGATGCAAATCCTGAAGTCCACTCTATAGAAAACTCTACGGAAGCAGTTGCGAGTTCAACCGGACGAGTACAGTTACTGCAATTCCTAAAATAAGAAAAGTACTACAAACACATTTCTATATAAGAATCTGAGTTTCATGAAAAACGACGATTTTATTGGACCCTTGACGTTTTCTGACCAAATCACATTTATCTAATAAAGTAGACAAGGCGTTAGAATCCGGGATCGAAAAATCCACACACACACACACACACACACACACACCCACACACACAACACACACACACACACACACACCACACACACACACACACACATATATATATATATATATATATATATATATATATATATATAAAGGTGAAACACACGCACTAGATTATAATATATTGACATGCAACTTTCCCAGCTGGAATAGAATAAGCCTGATTTCATCATCTAACAAGATGGCGTATTCCCCCAGTTCTACAATATAATCAAATAATTGAACGAACTACCAATTAGGTGGATGTGTGTGCTAGTCAAAACTGCAGTGTTCTTCTTCCATAGCCTTCATATTACATAGAACTGAACTCTTACTTTTTACATGTGGACATGTGTTAAATATCATATTTACATGCAATCCTTACCATAGCTATGAATGTTCTGCGAGCGTGTATCATAGTAACAATTCCCATCCATCCATCCATATAAATTCTGTCCGAGGACAGGTCTTTCACGGCAATCATAGCATTTCCATGCTAAGCTTTGCAGCTTTACAGCTTTACTAGGGAATTATAGGTGTGGTAGTTTCCCGTTGCTTTCCACACCGGTGAAGGATGATGATAATGATAAGGATGTTGGTGATGACTGGATGATTTTCGGGGACCGTTGGGCCCTAAGCTTCCTGACATTTGTCTTACGGTGAGGAAAAATCCGAAAAAAACCTCTCCCAGGAGCCTGTTCCGACCGGGAATCGAACCCGATCCCGCTGCGTGACAAGGCAGCACGCTGCCTCACAAGGCAGCACGCTGCCTCGAGACCACAGCGGTGGACTGAGATATCGATTAATCGATCGATCATCCTCTGTTTTAACTTCTCATAAAAACATCGACAACATATTGATGCGTGCTGTGTTGCCAAGAGACCACACATTAAATATATTTGAGGTAAATTACTTAATTGGCTGTTAGACGTCTCATTAGGTCGGTGTGTTGACCGCATGCCATCCATGACATCTATGAGAAAATAAGGTAACTAAACATTAACTTGGTCTATTATAGTAACTCATTACGAAGGAGAGACTATGGCTCAACAATGGGCTACGCCATTATAGATATATAGAAATAAATTAAACTTTTTGAGTTTGCATCTTGGATTCATATAACTAAGGTTGCATGTATTAAAAACCAGAAATGTATTTTGTGGGAGATGTGTGTTACAGAAGCCATACAGAATGTAAAAGAATTGCACCACTTATTAAAAAGAGTTTTAAACAAGCCGTGTGGGATGGTGAATTGTCTGCAAAGTAAAACGTGCCGGCTACACGTAACTTATTTAAGTAAAGTCTGACCTGATGAATCAATAATAGAGTAAAAGTGTAATTTGTAGAATTACTAGATCAATTTCATCCCGCGCCATAGCCGAGCGATCTCAATTCAATATCTAACTGTGTAACCCAGCATGGTGAAAAATTTAGCTAGCTATTACTCACCTAAGTTTAGTCTGCACGGCTAAAGAGGAAGTGTGTTAGCGCTAGTGTCGCTGAACTATTTATCTATGGAAGGGAACATCTCTGAACTCGTGTGAAAAATCGTTTCTTCTAAAATATATAAAAATGTTTGTTTGTTTGTTTGCTTGCGTGTTTGTACTTTATGCGCGGTCATACCATTGATCCGATTGATGGGGCTTTTTGCAAAATGTTCAGGAGATTCCCGGGATGAACATAAGCTATATTAGAGTTGTGATACTCAACTCCTACACCCTTAAAAATCGCCATTTGTAGTGGAAAATGTGAAAAAAGTAGCTCTTAGGACTCTTAAATGGCTTACGCTGCCTAAACCATAAGAAATACACAAAACTGATGTACACAGAATTGAATATCTCAAAAAGCTCTACAAAAGAGTCCGCGACAGCACATGTTTATCTCTTACGGATAACTCATAATAATCATTTTTGTCTTTCATTGATGCCAAGAAAATCGAGACAAGTACGTAGATTCCTGTGCAAGCATAGCAGCACATGGCTGGTATCCTTTTACGGATAACTCACAATAACAAATTTTGCCTTTAGCTCATTTATGCCAACAAGGTCGAGATAAGTAGATTCCCGGGATAATCAGCACGGGTAATCTTAAAATAATTACGATATACATTTATAATCATTTTTCATTTTACTTATTCAACTAATCATAAGAAGTACATTAATTTTCGTCTTTCAGCTGGTTTATGCCAAGAAGATCGTGATGAGTAAATTCCCGGACAACGCCGGGTAAACAGCACGGGGTAGCTAAAAATAATTACGATATAAATTAAAACACATTAATTTTTCGTATTTGAGCTCATTTATGTCAAGGAGATCTAGATAAGTAGATTCCCGGGCAAGGCCGGGTAATCAGCACGTGGTATCTAAAAAATATAAATTTATAATTTTATTCCTTTTTCTTATTCAACTAAATATAAAAGCACATTAATTTCCATTTATTTAGGCGTAGCAGCGCACGCTGGGTATTAGCTAGTGGTTGATACATTAGTAATTTAATCGACGACTGCTGAAGGTTTCGGATCATTTAAAATCACAAAGTTTGTTATCTCTCTGTTAACAGCCTCACAACACAACACAGCGGAGGGTAATCGACAACGTGTAATGAGGAAGACAAAGGAGGGACAGCTCATTCGTCAGTAGCAACATGGTTTTCGGATAATTAATTTCGTCAACGACTATTCTAGGTGTCTGATCATTAAAAAAACACAGTATCTGCCAGCGCTCCTCCCAGTCAAATAACACAATACGGGGACAGGAAGTGGCAACATAGTAAGAGAAGAAAGAGAATCGACAGCACATTTTTAGCATAATTTCCGCGTGCAGATTTAGCTTGGCCGAGTAATACAATAAGGAGCAATTATCAACCACTGTTAATAACACATTTAGATGTGAGGCCAGTAGTAAGCTGGTAGCCCAAGGATCTTATAAGTCTGTCGCGTCATGAAGTTTATTATATTAGTTTTAAATACTGTTGGGAATTCTGCAAATTCGATTAATTAATAATCACTCTGATTGTTTTCTCAATCCTAAGAATACTATAGACAACAAATTTCGAAAATATTGTTAACCGTATTTAACAGTCTTAGAAAGGTTTTAACAAGATTGAAAAATAATCGAGAACAAATTATACTGTGACATTACTTCAATATTGGTATATCGGCATTTTACATAACTTGTGTAAGGAAGATAATTCTATAAGCAGTAACAACTGTGCAGTGTCGTTAATTTACACTCTGTATAGGTTTCTATTGAGTTTAATTTCACACATTTATTAGCCTACTGTATTTATCTCATAGACAGATAATTTTGCCACTTCCTGTTGATAAAATTGCCTATTCCTGTTGGTATTGTGACGTGTCTCCGCAAACTAACTTTTTCGACTAGGATATCGATTCAACACTGTACGATCCATATGGTACAGCAAGGAATTTCAAAAGAAAACAACTTCAAAAATTATTTTTAAAAAGCTGCATTATCGTTAATAGTTATTTCTCACATAAACATCTGTTATTGATTTTTCTCAAGTAGACGCTCGTGATTTTTTCAGAAAAACACAACCTCTTGTTAGATAAAACAACTACAGCTTTACTGCTTACACACTTGCATAATTATATTAACATGAAATAAAATTATGTTCATAATCTATTACTTTTGTATGCTTCATCATCACACAAACACGAACGCCTATAACACAAACTACTACATTCAGCCTTGGCTAATCAGAACCTGTGCTAATGTCATGGGTTTTTATGTTTTATTTATGAGGGATGTGGTAAACGAGTTTAATTAAAGAATATGACTTCATAAGATTATTACTTTCGAAATTATAAAAGTAGCTACCTGATTCCCTCCATGGTATCTTTACCTTGTCGTGGTGGAGTGGCTTGCATGCTTAAATGATCCTGTGAGCTATGCCGGCGGTAGCATTGCTGCCGATAGGGTTACCCATGCCGTACTGGTCGAAGGTGAAAAGCCAGACGTAAAAACTTACCTAGGTCGAAAGAGTGACGATCTTTCACCGTAAAAATACAACCGTCAAGAAATGCGGACATGGGTTCCACTCGGATATAATTTTTCGGAGGTCAAATAGTCCTCCATTCGGTACTCCGGATGGGGACTACTTCAGGGAACCCATGTTAAAGGCTCAAACACAGGGACATGTTCCTAGGAACATGGAATGTTAGGACTTTATACAGTAGCGGGGCGCTAGAGATATTAACGCGGGAATTAGATAAATCACCCTTGGATATAGTCACTTACAGGAAGTTAGATGGCCAGGAGAAGGTAGTCAGGAGTCAGGAAGCTTTGCATTACACTATGGGGGTGCAGAAAGACCTGAATTTGGAACGGTTTTTTTTTTTTAGTCAGGAGGATCCTGTCCGCTATCCGAGATATTAAGTTTGTCAGTGACAGGATATCATACATGATTCTAAAGGGTAAACGACATGATTTTATAATTGTAAATGTACATGCCCCCACAGAAGATAAAGATGACAAGATCAAGGATGAGTTCTATGAAGAATTAGAATGCGTATTTGATAGCCTTTTAAGATATCATATGAAAATTTTCTTAGGAGATTTTAATGCAAAAGTGGGGCGGGAAGATATATTCAAACCAACAATAGGCAAATTCGGTCTTCATGAAGTTAGTAACGACAACAGGGTTAGTTTAGTCACCTTTGCCACATCAAAGAATCTCATTGTTAAGAGCACAACATTTCAGCATAAGGATATTCATAAATACACCTGGAAGTCTCCAGATGGAGAAACTCGGAACCAGATAGATCATTTATTAGTGGATAAACGCTGGCACAGTAGCATCATTGATGTTAGATCAGTTAGAGGGACAGACTGCAATTCGGATCATCTGGTCAGGGTGAAAATCAGACGACTATCGCTTATGAGAGGAACAAACGCTAAAGATGATTGTGAAAAATTTGAATTAAAAAACTTGAAAAATGATTAAATGTGGCGAGAATACCAAATCAAAATTTCTAACAGATATGAAGTACTGGAAACTTCAGATGACAATGTGGCAAACGAAGTAGAAACTGATATAAATAAAGAATGGGAGGCTATAAGAGATACTATTACATTTTCAGCATCAGAAAGCATTGGTTATTTAAAAAAGAGACACAAAAATGGTTTGATGAGGTGTGTGCTGACATTGTAAAGAAAAGAAAGTTAGCAAAAATGGAATGGTTACACGAGCCAAATGAGGTAAATTTAGAGCAATTGGGTAGTATTAGACGGGAAACCACCAGACTACTAAATAGTAAAAATAGGGAATATCTGAGAGAGAAGATTAATGATCTTGAAATGAATGCAAAAAATATAAACATTAGAGAATTATATCAGGGAATTAGGATAGAGAAGGAAGGGTTTCAGGCTAGAACAAACCTAATTAGGAATGAAAATGGGGAAATGATTGCAGATTCCAGGAGTATATTAAATAGATGGAAAAGTTACTTTAGTCAGCTATTAAATGCACATACAGAACAGGATATTGAGGAGGATAATTTACAGACAGCAGAAATGTTAGTCGCTGAACCAAGTGAGATGGCGATTGAAAAATTGAAGATGTATAAAGCATCAATTTCAGATGAGATCCCAGCAGAACTGATAAAATCAGGAGGAGAAAAATTGATGGACAAGATTCGCCGGTTGCTTAGTATGATTTGGGAAAAAGAAGCTCTTCCAGATGAATGGATAGAATCAATTATCGTACCAATTTATAAGAAAGGAGATAAAACTTATTGCAACAACTACAGGGCATCTCATTACTTTCAACTTCGTACAAAATTCTAACAAATATATTAGTAAGCAGACTTACTCCCTATATTGATGACATTCTAGGAGATCATCAATGTGCATTTAGAAGAAACAGGTCTACAACAGATCAGATTTTAGTATAAGACAAATTTTAGAAAAGAAATGGGAATATAATGGTACTGTACTCAACTGTATGTAGACTTCAAAAAAACATATGATTCAATTAAGAGGGAGACGTTATATAGTATCCTGCTGGAGTTCGGAATTCCTAAAAAGTTAGTTAGACTTATACGAATGCATCTAAATGGCACAAAGAGTAGGGTGCGTGTAGGCAAACAGTTTTAGGACACTTTTGGAATTCAGAATGGGTTGAAGCAAGGAGATGCACTATCTCCTCAAACTATTTAATTTTGTACTAGAGCATGCCATCAAATCTTTAGAGGATGAGGAAGGCCTACAACTCAATGGTATTAATAAGCTGTTAGTTTATGCTGATGATGTAGTATTGTTGGCCGATAGCGAGGAGATACTAAAGGACAACACGCACACACCATTGAGTAACACTAAGGAATTAGGACTGGAAGTGAATATCAATAAAACTGAATATATATTTTTTTTTCTTGCAAATGTCCCAGGTTGTCTTTCGACATTTCTGGTGTTCTCTCCTGGCATGGCGTACCTGTAACCCACTTCTGAAGTTGGGGCCCCTGGAAGGGGGGGTTACTTTGCCTCGATGATATGATGGGTGATGATGATGATAATGGTTCGCCAGGAGAGTCCCTAATCCTAAACTTAATCTAAGATGAATATGAATGATGATGATGATTGCGATGGCCATATGATTTCAGGGACCGTTTGGGCTTAAAGTTTTAATGAAATTTGTCTTACAGGTGAGGAAAAACACCTATAAAAACCTCACCCAGAAAAACTGTCCCGACGTTGGATCGAACCCGGGCCCGCTGCGTGACAAGGCAGCACGCTACCTCGACACCACAGCGGTGGACAAACTAAATATATGGTCACACATAGAAATTCAGTATATAATGGAAATGGACAGTTAATGACAAATGAGGGAAATTTTGAGGAAGTGGCTGAATTCAAATACCTAGGAACAACAATCACAAATAGGAATGAGATACACAAAGAAATTAAACATAGGCTCAATTCTGGAAATGCGTGCTATTATGCATTGCAGAGATTCTTGATGTCCCAACTCCTTTCAAGAAACGTTAAGCTGAAAATATATAAAACTATTATTCTACCAGTTATACTATATAGGTGCGAAGCATGGACTCTTACTTTAAGGGAGGAAATGAGATTACGAATATTTGAGAATAAAGTTCTTAGGAAAATTTTTGGACCAAAGAGAGATGAACAGACAGGTGAATGGAGAAGACTACATAACAATGAACTACATGGTCTTTATAAGAAGCCAGACATACTAAAAACAGTTAAGTCTTGCAGACTGCGATGGGCAGGACATGTTGCACGTATCGTATGGGGAATGAAAGACTTGCATGGAGGCTTCTTGTAGGAAAGCCAGAGGGAAAACGCCCAGTTGGTAGACCAAGAATGAGGTGGGAGAATAACATTAACTATGATTTGACGGAAGTAGATTATACAGGGAATGATTGGAAAGCATTAGCTCAGGATAGGAATGTATGGAGAGCTTATGTCCGCGCGGCCATGAACCTACTGGTTCGATAGTGCCAGTGAGTAAGTAAGTAAGTCTCGTAGTCTGCGATGGGCAGGACATGTTGCTCATATAGGAATGAAAGACGTGCATGGAAGCTTCTTCTAGGAAAGCCAGAGGGGTAACGCCCAGTTGATAGACCAAGAATGAGGTGGGAGAACAACGTTAACTATGATTTGAGGGAAGTAGATTATACAGGGAATGATTGGAAAGCATTATCTTAGGATAGGGATGTATGGAGAGCTTATGTCCGCGCGGCCATGAACCTACGGGTTCGATAGTGCCAGTGAGTAAGTAAGTAAGCTACCTGATTACACGTCATTGCACGGGAATCTATTTATCCCAACGTTTTTAATTAATTCCTATATGCCAAGTTTGAATTCAATGAAACAAAATTGGGGCAGTTAGAGCGTTAACGGACTATGGCATTGCGAGCGAAGCCCCGGTGCCTCTTATGGTAGAGAATCCGGCGTTGCCAGGAAATCTATTTATCCCAATTTTCTTGGTATCAACGAGCTGAAAGACAAAAATTGTTATGTGAGTTATGCATAATAGATAGATCCTATGGTGTCGCTGACTTGTTTGTAGAATTTAAGATATTCAATTCTGTGTACATTAATTTGGTGCATTTATTATCGTTAAGGCAGCGTAAGCCATTTAAGCGTACAAAAAGCTGCTTCTTTGTAGTGAACCAATCCACTTTTTAATTTTTTTTACTCCAGTCCTATAGTACGTACATACGTACTATAGACCTATTATATACGTTAATTGTCCAGAAAAATCTCTAAATGATGGTGGAAACCCTATTCAAATAGGTCAAGTGGTTTTCGAGTCCACGAAGGACAGACAGACCGAGAGACACACTCATTTTTATATAGGCCTATATAGAAGATTAGGCGTATACCTATCCATACTAAATTTAATATAGTAATTATTTTAAGTGTATCAAATCTATTCATACAAATAAGTATACACTTAAAGTGTTAAATAAACTGTGTAATGCCCAGTAATATGTAAGTTCTGTTATATATTTTAAAAATATGACAAATATAGGGTTATGATTTATTTTAAAATGTCTTATACCAGAGCTCTCTCCACTATCTGAAGTACTTAGGAACAGAGGTGCCGATGCTACACGTGTTGTGGTTATCAGACCACGTGGACCACCACTTAACCGAGTCGTTATTCTCGTTAGTTCGCTTTAAAGGTGTTAATAACACTCAACATATGTTGTTCAAGTGAATTCCCCATTATCATCTTCATTTTATAATGTACTGATTTCTTGTAAGCATATCAAAATCAAACTTCAGCAATAAATATAGTAAACAAATTAAAACCATATAAATATTTATGAGGTTTATCAAGAAAATCTAATAAAATAGACGGTTGATAGAAGAGTTGAAGAAACGATAATTTTTATCCAATAATGTAACAGATTAAAATTGTATCTACAGGCCTATTAATTTTATTATAACCTGAAATGTTGAAAGTTGCAGAAGTCTATAGAAGTAACACACAAATAAAATTTTCTTAGAACGTTCTTCTAAATCTTCTTGAACCAGCGTTCTTTTATTTTCAAATGAATTTTTTCATGGCAACAGAAGATTTGTCTAACAACGGAACATCACTCGATGTCCCGAAAACTTCAGATACAACTCACGATATTACATAATTCTGCGCCACTTTTTATTTTCTATTCCGATTTTCCATTTAACCGTGCCATCATTTTTACTTGGCTGCCAATCGCGTCTACAGCCGCCTTTCCATGGTACGATTCAAAGAAGTTCTATTTTATGTTAAATCCAAATAATTAAGTAAACAGTGTAGCATTGCTAACTGTATAGGCCTATTTCTTCTTAAAGTACCTGCTGCTCCTTCTGAAAAATAGTTTTTCACCGCAAGTTCTGGAAGAAGTTCGGAAAACACTTTTCTTAAGCAAACATCTACAACACATTTGTCATGTGTCACATAACCTGACACTAGAACAAAATATCTCTTCTGAACTTCTGTGCCACCTTCCATCTAAACCAGGCAAAATCAGTTAATATCGTGATATCCTTATTATTCCAATGAACTGCCTGCATCTCATTTTGTTCTTTGTAGGTATTATTTTCTGAGAAAACAACATGTATGACTGCTACATTTACTGCAACCTTTTCCCGAACATATTTAAATGCTTCCGCTGACTGCCTTTTAGTTCAAATAGACACAGAAGAAAGGTCTGTAATTATTTTATGGAACAGCTGAGCCGAACAGTCTACCAGATTTCCTAAACTATGTTTATGTTAATCTTCAGCGGAAAGCAACAAGGAACTGACTGCGCCATGCGTATTAGCATTACAAATGAGAGGGCAAAAAGTTAGTCAGTCACGGGATTCTAGAGAGAAAAATAATGACGTTACATGAAAATGTCATCAATACGTTTTTGTTAGTTGTGTACCGATAACGTGGAATCCAAGAGGAAATTTTAATCCATCAATTATTATGTTGTGTACAGTAATTTTTATACGTTTTCCGTGACTTACTGACCATAGCTTACAGTTAACAATTACAGGGCACATTTAAGGTATCTAGAACATTAGAATGGAATTAATATCATTGCATTCACGACTAAGAAGGATCGAAGTATGGTTTAGCAAAGATTTTGTGAAATAAAACGAATTAATACGACCAAATATTTAAATAAAAAATTCGCAAAAGTTTGCGTGTTTGTACAGGTTTGGAATATGACAAGTTCTACCACTAATATTAGGTTAAAATAATACACATTTGAAACATTATCTTGTAGAATCAGAAAATTTTATCTTTAAAAGTAGGCCTACATATTACGTCATCAAAATAATTCCTGCGCCAATTTCAAAATTATCACCTTGGTATGACATTTTCATGGAAACGCGCAATATGCTTCTACCTGTTATAGGGAAGCCCTGTCCAACAAACTTCATTACAATAATCCTGAGATGCGTCCGACCTCTACGACTCTATGAGAGAGACTGCCATTTTGAAGTCTTTAAAAATTATAAATTATCAACAATCATGTGAATTGTTTCTGTCTTCTGGCCAAGAGCATAAATATCCAAATATATTAGTTTTAACTGAACAATTTGAAACATTTATCATTTATCTCCAATCAATCAGATTAAATAAATATTAATTAAATATTGAATTGTAAATTTGAAATGTTAAGTCATCTAGAATTCTCCATTTCTTAATTATTGGAATACAATAAACGATTGTATCTTATCATATCAATATTTTTTTATATAAGATTTTTTAAAATTATTTTATGAAAAATTATCTCTCACTTTATATAGTAAGAGGAGAAAAGAGTGCGATAATTTGAGAATAAAGAGCTCACGAAACTTTTGAATAAGAGAGAGACGAAAAAACTGGTTAATGAAGAAAATTATATAATAGTGAGCTACAGAATCTCTATGGGAAACTAGATGTTATAATAAATGTGGAGTCTTACAAACTGAGATTGGCAGGACATATGACACGTCAATGAAAGAGAGAGGGACTGAATTTTCTTAGAGAAAAACCAAACGGAAAGCCCCCAAGAATGAGGTTGAGGAATAACATTATTCATAATTTGAGGGAGTTGAAGTTTAGAAAAAATGATTGGAAAATATTAGCTCAGGATTGGGATGTACAGAGAGCTTATGTCCCTGTGGCCATGAATTCCCGGTTCGATAGTGTGAATGAGTGAGTTGGTTGGTTAGTTAGCTAACGGCGGATTTAAGAGGCGAGATTCCGTGATATTTAATTGAATATCAACAACATTTTACGCGAAGTAAAAAACAATATCCACACTTCAGATATTGCGACTTTTAAATGCGCTGTGATCAGCATTTGGAGTTCGAGAATCTCGATATTTCACTGAAACAATAATAATCATATGCTACGGAATAGTCGAAATATAATCATAGTAGTTAAAGTGACATCTATACGAAAACAAGTGTAACTAAATTATTATGGTTCAAATTCTACCCTGTAGGGGGAGAGCGCCTAAATCTCTGTTAAGGGAAAACATGGGCTTACAAGAAGAAGAAGAAGAAGAAGAAGAAGAAGAAGAAGAAGTTAAAGGGATTATAACTTAAATTGACAAATTGAAATGTCGTTTAGAAATGTAAAATGAATATGGAGGAAATGTATTTTTACAGGAAAATGTGTAAAGGCTGTAATATGTTAAATATTTCTGATTTTGTGTGATTATAATATATTCGCGGGATGACAGCAACCATGAAAGTCTGAACACGAAAAACAATCCAACTTAATAATACGATAATGCTTCAAGTATAAAAGAAAACTTGGCAAAGCTGCACTGTTCCAAAAGTTTTAATTTAATAATAAATTACATTTAATCTCTGTGGTACATTAAAAATACACGTGAGTGAAAAGGCCTGCTTTAGTCTTAATGATAGTATAATATATTGGACTTCGTTTCTTTTGGAAGACGTGTGAGATAGTTTGGACATTAGTGTTTGTAGAGTAACATTTTCGTCGATTAATACTAATCCTCACATAAGATGATGATGATAAAAATGAAAATGATAATAATGATAATAATAATAATAATAATAATAATAATAATAATAATAATAATAATAATAATAATAATTGCAGACTGAAAATAAAAGCCTGGCTAAGTTCCACAACAACCGATTTCCAGTTTATTGCTGAAATGTGGGCTATGTGCCTATGACAATGTGGTAAAAACAAGGCTTTGTGAT
>JASPKZ010010273.1:2080000-2192500 GCA_030220185.1 Diploptera punctata
TCAGTTATTTCTAAATGTGTGTTAATAGACAATATTTTTTTAACCATTAAAAGCACAGACGAACTCAAGTTTTATGAAATCCTATCCGGATAAGATAAATGTCACCGGTGTTCAAATGTTAACTTTTCTTCTAGGGTTTGTATTTTAATGCGTGCACAGGTTTAATTCAACCTTAGTGAATTTATATAGGCCTACAGGATAATTCAAAAGTCACTTGCCATTTTCGTCAAACCAATGTTTTGTGCCAAACTTATTATATACGGAAAGTAATGACTACTGGATGATAAATCAGTACAATTCAATGTGGTGGCCCTCTAATTCATGGCACAGACTCCATCTGTCTTGTGTAGAGCGAAACACTTTGGCAAGCATAGCTGGTGTGATTGCAGCTACCGCTGCAGCTATTCGGTTTCTCAATTGCTGTAAGATGTTGATCTTCACTTCATACACTTTGGACTTAACGAAACTCCAAACAAATAAGTCTAGTGGTGTCAGATCTGGAGGGCGGGCCTCCCAAATTCTCTGTGAACCACGATCGATCCACCTACCAGGGAAAACTTCCTTGAGATGGTCTCGAACAATGATGGCAAAAATGGGGTGGTGCTCCATCTTGCTGGAAAACCACAGTATCTTATACAGCCTCTTGTGCCAGCTACGGTTCCAGGTATTGTTCTAATATGTCAAGATAGTTATTTCCAGTTACTGTTGTTTCCGCAAACATGAATGTCCCGTAAATTTTTGTTTTTGTTATTCTCAGCCATACAGTTACCTTAGGCGTGTCTCTTTGAAACTCTTGTATGGCGTTTGGCTGTTAGTCTGCCCAAATCCTACAATTATGCATATTGGTATGTCCACATGTGTGGAATGTTGCTTAATCACTGAACAACACATGTTCCACGAGGTCTTCACTTTCAGTGGCATTTAACAGGTCATCACACATAGCTTGTCGAGCTACATAGTCTTGTGCATTTTTTGGATGTGATAAGGGCGTTTATTCAAATTGAAGCGCAAGGTACGCCATACAATGCTTTGGGACACACTCAACTCTCTGCTGAGTGTTCTGGGGGACTTCGTGAAATGATATCCTGTATGGTTTGCTCGTCTTCTGGTGTTGTAGCCGGTCTCCCTCTACGTGCCTCATCAGCAACAGATTTCATTTCATTTTCAGTGCCAGATCTCTAATAACTTGCCTGCTAGGATCTGGTTTTCTGACTTTTTAGTGAATTCTTCTTGGACCTGCCAGTATGTCAATCCTCGTATATGAACGAAAACGACAGCTAATCTTTTCTCTATGGTTACATAGTTTACAATTACTTATGACAAAACGCACAAATTAACGCTATGAGGAAAATGTCAAGGGACTTTTGAATCACCCTGTATATGAATTAAAGTTTCCTCCATCACGTACCAATTTTACACATTATGAGAAATAATAAAATACACCTTTTTTTTTACTGTCGGTCCTATCAATTTTTTTTGTTATCTCTAAGTTAATGTTATATACAACATACACAATCATAAATTAATATTTGACCACTGTTGATAATTGGTCATTTATATTTTAATATTGACTCATTTTTAAAACTACTATCTTCAAATGAATTAAGAACTATATACAGAACTACACTAAAAATATCATCTATAAAATTGATAATAAAAATTGGCATCTGACATAGAGGGAAAAAAACACAGTTTTGAAATCAGCATATCAGAAATAAATGAGACTTATTTTGCAGGAACTTCCATAATCAAGCATACCAGTGATAGTCAGCTGTACTTTAGTTAGCAAAATATATAATTATATTGATTGACTTTCCATAAAGAAGCCACTGCATCATAATTCTGCAATAAAATGTATATTTTTGTGTAAATTATGTGTTTTGAGTTATTTTTTATTTTAGAAAATGGAGAATCTGTGATTTTGATAATTTTTTGCATTGTCATTTTCAATAGTCTATTAAACATGAAAAAAATACACAGTTTAAATGGTTTATAGATTTGGTGGAAGATATATAGCAGCCTGAAATAGAAAATTAATTTTCTATTAGTTAAGGCGTGATCATGAAAATAAATTAATTGTTCTATAATAGGAGAGGCTCTATCTAGGAATTGCAATAGACATTAAAATAGTAGCTGGGCAATTGTTCATGCAACTTATATTATTCTAAAATATAATTCATAATTAAAATAAACTAAATAAGAATATAAAATTAAGTAGAGTGAAAACCATAAATTCTAATTTCAACAATTTAGGTAATAAATTTTTCGATTTGAAGAAAATACCAAGATGTCATCAATAAATGAAATATCAAGATTCGTGGATTTCTTATCGTTAACATGCGTAAATAGCATTATTATAAATTTAACGTCCTCGCCTCAAAATGGTAAGTAGGAAGCCTGTAATTGTTTTCTTAGTTGATTTTTCATTTATAATGTAAGGAAAATTAGGCATAAATTATCATCAATTAATCTCCACATTCAGCCTTTCCTTACATTCCGATCGAAGACGGTTACTAGTCTTTATGCAGTATATTCGTCTTTAAATATGTCTGTTTCTCAATCAATCTAATTCTGACTATTAAAAAATCTCAATTGTTTTATTTGCATTACTAATGCTAATACTATAGGTACCCAGTACGTACACGTAGTTCTATCACCATCCTGCAATGCAACCATTTCTATTCCATATCATTCAAGTAAATATGTAGCAGTTGATAGAGGTACTAAGTTTATTTGTTTCAGTTCTTTTCAGAACAATATATGCAAACCTAATGGTTATTATTAACGTATAATACAAAACAGAATCACATACTGTTGATTGAACTCTTAAATTGAAGTGCAGGAAAACATTTTTGACCATATTTCCAATAATCCAGATTTGTCGCTAAGCGATTTACATCTTTCCTCTAAAAGAACTGATTGCTTAATGCCTTCATAATACACGATTAGATGACAATGCTTGCTAAATATTACTGACTACTATCTGGCTATATAAGCAGATCACGTATTCTTCATCTCAATTTTTTTTCAATTTTATTTTGAGACTTTTATAACAGATTGGTCACATCGCGTCCAAGACTTTGTGTATAGGCCCTACCAATGGTCGATGTAAATGTTTTATCTGTATTCATGTGTCTTCTGCAAGTTCAACGGAAATTAATTTTAATGAATTTAAGAGCTTCCTCGTCAGAGGATTTAACCATCAATTTCAGCGTTTTAAGATGTTAAAATAAGTACAATATTCACTGTTACTTATATAATATTTCACAACTTACTCAATACGTAGCTGGCATACTGCTGAGGATGTGTCTTTTATCACTTGATTGAATTGGCTCCAAAAAAGGGTTGCATCTAAAACGAATGTCACACAAAATTATTTGTTACATTCTTCTTGGGCGGAGGTATTCAATTATAAAGTGATAACACTGGTCGACAAGATTTTTGTCTCATGAGAACCAATAGTTGTACTTGATGAAGTTTTTTTTATCGTGTGTTCAAATATGTATTCGGAATTTCTCCATCGCCCACAGTTTTTTTTTTATTTCAATTTCAATTAATGGATTTAAATAATTATTTCTTTAATAAACCTAGATTTCTTCCCGGAAAATCTTGGCGCAGTGAGCGATGAGCACGGGGAACACTTTCATCAGGAGATTTCAGCTATGCAAAAGAGATATCAACGCAAATGGAATCCTAATATGCTGGCCGATTATTATTATTGGACCATCAAGAGGGATGCTCCACAGGCGAAATATAGCAGAAAATCGTAATTTCTTATTTTCTATGTGAGTCCAAATGTTGGCATATTGTGTAGTTATGAATGTAGAAAATATTAGAGTGTTTGAAATTAGGCTATAATAAATGCCTTGCATGTTGGAGAAAACCCGATATCATATTTGATTTCAGGAGAAAAAATAATATCAGAATCACATATTTTTATATCTGAGATAAAAAAAAGTTTTTTTGCTGCTCAGTATAATTAATCATGAAATGGAAATTATATTCTTACCTTGATTAAGAAAAACCAAGGGAAACCTTTCCTCCAAGTTAGAATACTCAGAACCGAAATTTGAACTCGGATCTCTCAAAAAGCTATATTGTTACCAGCTAGTTCAGTTACGAAACCCCTGTTCAACTTGATAAGTGTATGAATTTGACCAGTGGTTTACTAATAAGGAGAACGTAGTATTTTGCAATTCTTATTCTTCAGTAATTTTTTTTTCGTTTACGTTAAGAGTAAGTCGGATGTATGAAAATACATGTAGTCTTCCGATGTTAACTAAAAAGCGGTGGCGATTCTTAGGTCTTCGCCATTGAACCGATGTACGTCCATTATTTAAGATACTAATAATTCTAATATCAATATATTAATAAAACTTGTACATCACTAAACAAGTACGCAATGTGCATTAAATAGTATTTGAACTAGCGCGCGCCTACGTATTTCTGTTTCTGACGCGTTGAAATGGCCTAATTATGAAGTCACAAACCCATTCGCAAGTCGTTCTCGTATCTTCTAATTTATCGGTGAAACGAGGAAAGTAAAAATTTATATGGTGAACCAGGAGCTTGTGTAGCGTATATTGCCTACGTTACCATTGCTTAAGTAACGTAGGCAATCGACGTATACATCGGCGCAGGCCTGGTAAATACTTTTTCTTTATGCAAGAGCGTGTACGTTTTTCCTAATACGAGTGAAATGATGATCAGTGGTCCCACAGTATAAAATATTAATTCTGAAGCTAAATTTATACTTTCTTTGCTATTCAGCGACATAATTATATAAAAACACGAAATGAAGGATACACGAACAGAATTAGATGTATTCACGCTATTAGATAGGATTGCACAATACGGAGACAATTGGATGGACCATAACAATAGAATGGATAACAGAATACCAACACAGATTCTTCATTACAGATCAATAGGACGGAAAAATGTGGGAAGACCCAGTAACATATGGACACACCAATACTAACCTGAGATCGGAACAGCCCTTAAGGCCTAATCCTTGATGCTGATGATTATATAAAATTATGTATTCTAGATGTGGTGAGTTTTTAATTCTTTAAATTTATTGTATTTTTTATTTTTATTTTAATGAGTTATTCTATAACCCCATGTGAATGCACACACAAAATTTCACCACCAGGAATCACAGCTAAAACAAGCCAAGAAAATTTTTATCTAGGTAACAGTTTTGGTTATTATGTGAAACTTGTGTGTGATTTCGTGTCCGCTCTATAATATGTGATACAGACAATACATGGGCCTACAAATATGTGTACAGTGATTGTTTCTAATAGCAGATGGGCATTCGTATGATCTCTATGCACACAATGGGATTCTTCAAACAGCTTTCAATGGTATTAAATCCCTATGAGCCCAAGCGTATTACAAAATTGTTGGATAGATATTAGTGATCAATACGTTAATTACTCATTAATCAGTCAAATAGGGGTCCAATAGAGCTGCAACTTCAATGACACGAAAGCAACTATATTCACAGTATTAAATACAGGTGGTTTTAACACTAAATCATATCCTCTTGGGATTATGTTAGTAATGAATAGTGACAGAATATTAACCCAATCGCTTCACATTTAATTGTCGAACAATCTCAATTTTGTAACCGGAAAAGTTGAGATTTTGTCTATTTCCAAAATACTAAACTTGAATAAAATAAGAAGAAAAGCTTGACAAATTTTTTAAGTAGTAGTTGTTCTTTTACTTGGTGATAATATATGTTACGAAACCTACAGTTTTACTTCCTTTCCGAAGATTTTGCTCTTTTCAACATTAATTTTTCTCGCCCTGATTTGAACCCGTGAAAAATCGGAACAAGTGGCGAGCATGGTAATTCTATTCCACTAGGATCGATACGGTCACTTAGGAAGAAAGGCTGAACAACATTAAACAAATAAAATATTTCACTGGAAAGCAATAAATCATAGAAAATGCAGGAAAACACTGGAAAGAATTGTAAGTGGAGATTGAAGGGACGAAGTCTGAAATATGAAGATTAAAGTGATAGAAAGATTTGGAAGTAGGTTGCGAATTAAAGCGTCAACTATAAAATATAGGCCCTATAACATAAAGTATATATTCAGAATGGAACTGAACTCTACTAACAAAGATTGATCGTTTGTACAGGGATGTAGGGTGAGTTTTTTTTTTAATAACGAGACTTTGATCTCTAGTGACTTTATGCAGGCTATTTAACTCATTCCCCAAAGACAGTCAATGACCAATCACGTTTTAATGAATTTTGTTTTACAACCAATGACATTCGTGTTTCGCCTCGTCCTTTATCGATTTATCTTTACCACCTCCTGCTTTTGTGATAAAGAAAGCTCTTCCTTTTTAATATTCTGAAGAGGTCAGAGCATTATTTTGCAGTGACTACTCTCCAACAAATGCATTGAACATGGCAAATAATAACAGATTCCTTCGAACTACACATTTGATAATTGTGTGTTCAATAATTGTGTTTTTAAATAATGATTTTACTGAGTTGTTTACTAAGAAAATTAATTAACAACATATAATGTTGGTTATAATATACAGTGATTTATTATTTCTCCACTAGAGTGCATTCTTACAATATCACCATGCTATTTGGTAATAAATAATATGATCAAGTTGCAGTGAATAAACATAACACATTTCTGATTTGTTTGCAAACAACGCCGTTTACATTAAATATATAACTCTTTTAAAATACCAGTAACTATATTTAAATAATGATTTTTGAGTAAACAGCTTAATTGTATTCGTTAAATAGTCCTAACAAATACAACTCTTGATTTCCAAATCCTATAGATAAATTTATCGATGATTTGGAAATCACTCGTGACATTACTTATGTTAAATGTGTTGATGATGTGTTGGACGTGTAGCATGTCACACGTTACTTTTAGCCAAGATCGTGATAATATGTTTCTGGTACATACTTCACGAGATGATTAGTTGATTCGTTTTTATTATTTGTATTCTATCAAAAACATCTTATCACGCCCCAAAGTAAATTAGTTACATACTGTATATTCTCACTCAGACTCACACGCATTTTTTTCGCGATGTAGACTACACACATAAAAAAATCCTTATTTAGATAGAATTTTAAGAAGAAAATACAAAATATATGCTTAAAATGTGGGCTCCTAGAAGATTTAGTGCATGATTTTTCAACTGGCTGTAATGTAAAAATTATAATAAAATGAATTTAGTAAATTTTTCCAACAAGATATATGTGATCATGACAGCTTGAAATATTAACAAATATTACGTCACTGGTGTGTAATTTAACATTGTTATGTTTGTTATAAATTACCCATCTGACATCTTGCTGCACGTTAAAAAAGTGACACCGTCATAATCACTCTATATATCAGCTATCATGAGTTTTGTAATCTTCGTATTCTGATTTATTGATGTGTAAGTATTGCTACATCCAAGCTTTCTCTGCTTCACATTTTTAACTCTACGAGATGAGGAGTATTATCTCTTCTGGTCCTATAGGTCATTCGTATAACAACACCCGAAGACGACAAATTAATCATAAGCCTAATTCGATTAGTTTCTTCATTTTAGAGTTCACCAAGAGATTACGCTCTAACGAAAATAATTTAACGATTCCATATAAGGAAATTATAACAGACTATTTAACTCATGCCACAAATGGGAGTCAATGACCAATCACATTTCAATGAATTTTCATATACAACACAGTCTTTTTTCACCTCGATTTTATCAATTTAAATTTTATCACTTTAAAATCAAGCTCCTCCTTTTTAACATTCTGAATAGATCATAGCATTATTTTGCAGTGACTAACTCTCTACGAAATACGTTGAATATAACAATTTATATATTAAGGTGTAAGGATTCTAGAATGCATGTGGCTACCAGATTGTATATATATTGCACGGGTAACCAGATAGTACTTTCGGGATATAATATAAAAACATTTGTAGCAATTTATTGTACCACAAAAAAAGAAGCTACTGTTTGCACTTTCTTAAATGTATTATTTCCCAGGAATTTACGTTCTAGAAAAATATAATGGACATATTTACATCATTGGGCATAAAAAATTAATGAATAACCTATAATGTTGGTTATAAACAGTTGATGTGTTTCATTTTTCTCCACTAGGGTGCATTCTTACAAATTGCGATCCTTTGGCAATAAAAAATATGATCTGGTTGCAGTGATGAACAAATGAAGCATAAAAAAGTTCCTCATTTGTTTTCAAACATCACCGTTTATATTAAATATATAAATATTTTTAAATAACTATATTTAAATAATGATTTGTGAGTAAACAGCTTAATTTTATTCGGTAAATAGTCCTGGGGGAACGCCGTAGCGTAGTGGTTAAGGCACTGAGCTACAAGCCAGAGGGTCGAGGGTTCAAGTCCCGTTGGGGTCAGGATTTTTAAACTGACCCAAACCCTCTGGCGGCACTATGGCCCTGGGGTCGACTCAGCCTCTAACGGAAATGAGTACCAGACGCTTGTTCTGGGGGGTAAAGGCGGCCGTCACGCAGGGCTGACAACCCGGCTGACATAAAGTGCCGATTGTCTAGAAAAAGTGGGAGCCTTAACCTCCTACTACCCCAAGGGCCTCCGGGCCTGTTGTGGGATCAAAAGGAAAGGAAAGGAAAGGAAAGGAAATAGTCCTAACAAATGCCACTCATGATTTTCAAATCCTCTAGATAAATTGAAAATCACTCATGGCATTACTTATGATAAGTACACTTAATTAAAATTTGTCTAAATTATCATTATCAAATAAACAATTTAAAAGGCTTTGAGAACTTTAACGTATTATAAAATCATATCGTAGAATTGGGACCTCAGGAGGTTGCCAATATCAGGAATGTGACTTTGTAAGATAGTGATAGGTTAGTTGTGTGTGACTAACACTCGGCAATTCTGTACTATACATTAAAAATGTGTCGCCTCACTACTTTTATTTCCTTTATAGTCGTCCATTCTTTAAATTACTTTTCATATATGAGTACAGAACACAATTGTGGTAACTCCACGTCCATTCTTTAAATTACTTTTCATATATGAGTACAGAACACAATTGTGGTAACTCCACGTCCATTCTTTAAATTACTTTTCATGTATGAGTACAGAACACAATTGTGGTAACTCCACGTCCATTCTTTAAATTACTTTTCATATATGAGTACAGAACACAATTGTGGTAACTCCACGTCCATTCTTTAAATTACTTTTCATATATGAGTACAGAACACAATTGTGGTAACTCCACGTCCATTCTTTAAATTACTTTTCATATATGAGTACAGAACACAATTGTGGTAACTCCACGTCCATTCTTTAAATTACTTTTCATATATGAGTACAGAACACAATTGTGGTAACTCCACGTCCATTCTTTAAATTACTTTTCATGTATGAGTACAGAACACAATTGTGGTAACTCCACGTCCATTCTTTAAATTACTTTTCATATATGAGTACAGAACACAATTGTGGTAACTCCACGTCCATTCTTTAAATTACTTTTCATATATGAGTACAGAACACAATTGTGGTAACTCCACGTCCATTCTTTAAATTACTTTTCATATATGAGTACAGAACACAATTGTGGTAACTCCACGTTTTGTTAAACTGTTATTGATATCGTTTTGAAATATGGAAAATTACACTTCTGTATTTTAAGTAATTCCAGAAATACAACATTTCACATGTATTGCAGACTGATGATTTCTTGGTTCTGAACTTGATATAAAAAATATATCTTAGTATTACTTTTACCTTGATTGGTGTAAGGATAATGGCATGGCACCTGTGAAATAAAATAATTATTACCATGTTTTAACAACAAAATTTAATCTGCACTTTAAAGCACCAAATAAGGATACATCCTCCAAAAATTGTGACGCATTACAGTTGAAAATTGTAGCAGAAGATATTCAATAGAAAACTGAACTCAGAAATGATAACGAAGAAGGCTGAAGAGGCAACATAATCATTGATGAATGACAGAATTGCAGCTTATTGGGCACTAATTTACAAAAGGTATTAACCTTCCCAATATTAGTAACATCTGTGATTTGCTATAATATAAATTTTTATATAATTCTTTCAATGAAACAAAAAAAAATGGCGTTAGTATTCATATGTAAATGTGGGATAAAGGTGGAGCAGGTCGAGATTGCCAACATGTCGCATCGTGTATTGAGAAATACTTTAAATGAAATGTACTACATTATACAACAATAGCCTCCTATTTTGATACATGTACTGGTAAGATCAGGAATTCCAATGTGTATGGGCCCATTTCTTTATTAAAACTATTGCAAGATCCAATCATAAAATAGGAAGCAATGATCCAGAAATTCATGGTTCCAGATTAGAGTTTCCTACTTAAATTGTTTGAGGAATAACTTGAGACGGATACCTGCTTCGTTTGCCTGGAGTTAGGGGTATGATTTGTCATTTGGCATTGTCTTCTGGACATGGAAGGTATTATATCAATGTCATCGACTCCGTAAAGCAACCTCTGTGCGAAAGAGAGGGTGAGTACCTGTTGCTGTTTCTTTTAGACTATAATGATTCAGATTTCGGCTTAATTAAAAATGTTATCTGCTGATGTTTGGTGGAAATTATAAGAACAGGTAGGAAGAAGAATATTTTTGTTTTGCGGGTATGAAGATAGCAGAATGTTGGTCCACAAAGGACCCACTTAACCGTGTACTAGTTAGAAAAAAGCTTTGGGACAAATATTAAAACATTTTCTTCCAAGCTGTCATGAATCGATCTGCCTAAGCAGGCCCTTAATGCATAGATAATTTAATAAAGGAGACATGCCGACAAAACCCTCATTAGTGTCAGTCACTTTAAATTGGCTGGTTGTCAACGTTTCTATAAGGCCACAAAGAGCGACTCTTTCCCCCTCTCTATGAACCGATTTTATGAATACTATCTACGTCATAGAGAAGGGGAAAGAGTCACTCTCTGCGTAAAGCTTGGTTCCTGAATACCGACCTAAGTATATTTCTTTAGTTTTGTCAGCATTTGTTTGTGTACTGGGAAATACGGCAACTCTGCCAAGATTTTTTTCGCTACATGCTTACAAGGGTGTGAGTTGGATATAACTATTGAAAGGGGTCGCTGGAAAGATATTATTTTAAGATTTGTTTTTACTATAATATGCATCAGTTGCAGTGGTTGAAAGTTAGATGCAGTTTGAGAAAACAAAACACTTACCATGAAGTTGAAAGACAAGCTGAGCTTTAATGACAAATCCATGAAATATATTTCTGTATACACTAAAGAGGTAGACATTTGCAAAATCTGTCATCAATAGAATACACTTTTGTGATGGAAGCCAAGAAAATGCCATTCCTTAATTCCTATTTTGTATAACAAAATTTAAGCTCTAACATCCTTTTCTATTTGTCGTCATTTCGTTCACAAGTTCAAATTTCTAAAAATGAAATTGATGGGCCTATTTTCTGATGATATACTCCAAAATATATAATTGTAAATGAAGAATTATGGAGGCCTGACTGAATTAAGATATTGGATGCACAAACTAACTAACTACCCTATATTTTTCTACAATTAATATATTTTTAATTTAACAATAGCATACAATGGATAATTCTTCTTCTTCTTAACTTCACTTCACGGGCTAGGCAAATTGCCTGTTCCGCCTCACAGTTGTTCTGTCCATCTTTTCACTGGCCTTTCTACATTCCTTGAACCTCTTGGCTTGTAGCTGAATGCTGCTCTTGGTAATCTTGTTACATTCATTCTTTCCACATGTGTAAACCATTTCTCTCTATATTCTCCGATTTTCTCATCCAATGGATATATATTTAACTCTGTTCTTATATCTTCATTTCTTATCCGATCCAATCTTGTGCAGCTTTTGTTCTTCTAAGGAAGTTCATTTCTGCGCTTTGTATTCTACTTTGCAATTTTTTGGTCATTACCCAAGTTTCGCTCCCATAAAGTAATGCAGGAACTGCCAATGTTTTATAAAACTTCAATCTAGTATCTCTTCTTGTTTTATTATTTAATGTTTTTTCAGTTTATATTATTCTACATATAACAATAAAATGTTTTCATTAAAAAATTTTAACATATTTGCCTTTATCTCTAAGGTGTCCTAATTGGATTTATGCTACTTGTGCACTGAACATCTCATATAATGTTATAATAATATGATTTATAAAAAAAAAGATGTAGGCCTACCGTAACATCGAGCTTCCTCCAAAGAATAGAAGCTGCCGAAATATATTGCTGGCACATTGTGGCCTATAGTCTCTACGATTACAAACAGAATGAGGATATCTGAATAGAATTGAAGATGGCAGCAATCATTGATGCTATCAAAATTTGCCTCAACAACTGGTACAACCACATAATACGAATGACCAATATAGACTGTCCATAGTCTAAAACTACAGATATATTGAGAAGATAAACTTGGACGTCCGAAGAAGAGTTCGAGGAATCAGTTTTCAATGTGAAGCGGAGCAAGTCAGAAGAACTAATTCACAAAATATTGACGATAATAAAATTATTTGATGTCCGCTATTGGTGAGAAGATAGTCGCACAACAATTTAAACCGGATATACTAGAAAATTAATTTATGTAACAATAAATTTCTCAGTTAATTAAGATATAACTTTATGGATGGTGGCTGTACATATCTGTAGGCGATACAAACATGACACCATAATTCTTAGAAAACAATAATTCCCTTTCTCCTCATATGTCGTTAGACATTTTGCCGGCTTCGATTGCAGCAGTTATGACAATAAAATATCGTAACTTAAATTATATATTTTAAATGATTACGTACTTTCACAGACTAAACAAAATACACATAATACAATGGAATTATATTATTAATGCAGTTCTCTAAACTTAATACAGATTAGAAACAAGTTTGCATTAAAAGAAACTGCGCGTATTGATGAATGAAACATTATATAGTTGAATGTAGAAATGGGCCTGGAAGACATTTGATTAAAAATTACATGATTGTAAAATATTGAGGTTAAATTGTATAGGCGATATTAAATATTTCTGATTTGTCAGTAGAATTTTATCCTAATCGTTAAGAATTTTTATGCTGCACCAGGAGTCGCAATTTGATTTTGGAAATGTTATTTTTATTGATATGTCTTCTAGCAAAAACGAGTTAAGTGATTTTTTAGGGTTGCTTATATTTCTTAAAACAATGCAAATCGATTAGCACGCACAACGTTGCGTTCAGATGCTTGGGCAGCATTTTGTACACTTCTCTTAGGGTCGGTTTCACTAACAGAGGTAACTGTATTACGCCAGTTTAAGCTATGCATTATACAGGGGAAAAACTGGCGTAATGCAGTTACCTCTGTTGGTGAAACTGGCCCTTAGTCATAAAATATGCATTACTTCGAAGAAAATGCGGACCACTGTTTATTGGAGCTTGTTTGACTCAATTTTTTAAACACTACAGTAATGTGATTGAACTATACAAAATATACTCTTTTGTTTAGACAGCAGAGACGTGTGTTAATAAACAAAGTAGGCCTAACGGTAGTTTGAACATGTTGACTAAAGAGTTAATTTGCAAACCAACGTTTATTGGAGTTTTGGTGGTTGTTTCTCTTTGCAGTTGAATTATGTGATTTTCTAGTGAACGACAAATTAAATAAAATTGTCTATACTTTTGGTACTTTTTCAGTGAATCCTAACCAGGAAAAAGTGATGTCTTGTAACGTGTAAATATCCGGACTTACATTTACTGCAACTTTTTTTGCTTCTCTTCACTTGTACTTCTAATCTCTACATATTGAACCATAGCTTTTGAGCATCCTATATGGTCCAATTATAGCCTATACTTTTATTACTTAACTTTAAAACTACATAAAGTATAATAGGTGTGGTTGAATAATAAAAGGATGCACAAAGATATTTTGAGTTTAGCCCTGTATTTCATTTTTACCATTTTCTATACTTGATATTTAAAAATTATTATAAGAATTATTATTATTATTTTTATTGTTATTGTTATTATTATTGTTATTATTATCTTAAGAGATCAAAAGAAAGTAATAACTTGAAGTAGGCCTAATTTAATTGAATTATGTGATTATGAGGAAATATAGACTCAGGCTTTATGGGGTTTTGAGTTAAGAGTAAGTTTGGAAAATGCTTGAAAACATTTTGACGTCCATATGAATATCGAAAATTTAAAGTTAGAATTATGCCATTTTCTGTATGACTTTGAACATTTTATACCATAAATATAATATTAGAAAACAAATAGTTATATTTAACATACTAATTAATTAAAATCTTCATAAAATTAATTTCAGTTAGACCTCTATATATCATCAACATCCGGTATCATGGCAGCTGCCGCCGCGGTCTTACGGAAACCAAACGCCATTCGTGCCTGTCCATCCATTGATTCTTCCTCCAATTCTCTGATATTCATAGCCGCTTGTACCCCTTCTATCCAAGTTTTCTTCGGTCTTCCTCTCTTCCTCCTCTCCCTATATATAAAAAGATTATATATCCTACTGATATTTAACTCGTCAACACATATGTTCAGGAAAGAAACAAAATCGTCCAAGCTATAGTCTCCTCAGCATTACTTTAGTCCTTGATTTTTAAATGTGACAAAAATTTAATTATCAGCGATTTACTTCTACCATATTTTCACCTAGCCACAAATAAGTTTAAATTGGACTTTTGCTTTTTTTTTTAACAAATTGGTACAACCTGCGTTCTACTCTGTGGGACTTATGCTTACTGGTCATATTAGAACCAGCAATATACATTATTTGGTACTACCGTCGAATTTGACATGTTTACGATATTAAAATGAGTGTGTAAATCGAGATACTACAATTCTCGAACTCTTTACCACACGCAACATTCGTCAACATAAACTAAAATGTAGCGTGTGATGATTTATTTAACGTAAGCAATATTAAGAATACTCTGTAGACTATATATACTAACCGGAGCAGTTATTTCAATCCCATCACCTTTAAAGGCATTGCTTACCCTTAAAACCCGTTGATACGTTACTTTAAATGTAAATATTTCAATGTGCAGAAAACAACTATACATATATCACATAGACCTACGTCATATATGTTAGCAACATTTTATATATTTTTAATTCTTTATAATTAGTATACATAGGGCCTACATACGTAATGCTTTGCCCAAGAGCAGGCCTTTAACTGAAAACTCAGCATTTTCCGCTCTTTCCTTAACTCAGCTTTCGTTTTTGTATCTGCATACAAACCATTTATTTCAATATTGTCTATCATCTGATGTCTTTTTTTGCCTCTAACTTTTCTTTCCGTTGACCATTCCTTCTAGAGCATCCATCAGCAGCCAGTTTCTTCTTAGCCAATGGCCAATCCAATTTCTTTTCCTTTTTCTTTATGAATTCCAGCATCGTTCTTCCTTCACCCACTTTTTCTAGCACATCTTTATTTTTGTGTACATTTTATATCTTCCATCCTTATCCATACCCACATCTCAAAAAACTTTCATTCGCTGTTCCTCATTCCGTCGTAATATCCAAGTCTTTGCACCATACAATGCTGTACTCCACACAAAACATTTTCACTAGCCTCTTCCGTAATAATTAGTATAGTGTATAGGCCTATATAATCTATATTATCAAATATGTACTTGTAATTTGTGCTGGTTGAGTGAAAGTGAAGGCCTTATGGCCTTGACTCTGCCAGAATAAACAAATTATTATTATTATTATTATTATTATTATTATTATGTTTCCGATATTTTATATGCAGTTCTTTATCGTGAGTGGAAGAGAAGGTCACATGGCCTTAACTCGATCAGGCTAAATAAATGTATTCTAAATTTATTCTATCGTCGTTTCTTGGCCACATAGATTCCATATAGTGATTATTGCAACTGTAAAATAATATATTTAAACTCTGACCTCATGAATTTGCATGCACGTTGGTGACGCTGTTGATGTATGAACTGACCCAGATAATTCTATATTCTATTATAATGTAGGCCTATACAAAAGAGAAACACGATAATATAAACCCCATCAAAACTGCAAGTGAAAAGAAACCGAAGCCTGATAGTTGTAGATAAGGGTATTATGCATGTTATCTAAAAGTAGCCAATAGATGAAAAAGTCTACAACCCCCACAGATCACAAGCCACCCTAGTTTCTAATAAGTACGTGCCCCTATAGATGGCTTCTTTCTTTTTACCCCGCATGAGAACGTCATTGTTAAACAGCAGAAGTGGGTTGAGGTAATCCAGCAGTGTCTATGGATGAAGTATGCAAGGGGAAGTGATTGCTTCTGCATTCATTGTTCTCTGCGGTCAAAAAAGCACCAGAATATTACGGGGAGGTTGAGGTTTTGGCGTGGAGGGTGAAAAGATGATGGACAAAAGACTTAGAAAATAATGGGGGTGGATAGGGGTATGAGGGGAGAGGCTATTCTCTCTCATCCCCTTTTAGAAACCTGAGTAAACATAGTCACTATCAATCTCTACCCCGACATCCAGCCTCTCCTACCGCTGTACAATTCAATTTAGGTCGGCTTTGCGGTAGAGTTTTTCTGGTTTTAAGGGTAGAGTTGCACCCCTTTGCACTGATTAAATGAGCTAGAGGTGTACGGGGAGGGGGTTGATTCTGATTCATAACTCTCTTCAATATTAGGCCACTAGAGTATAGGATTATTACAACAAAAATGTCATTCTTCGCAGAGCAATTCGCTGACATATCTTGTAGGGCTAAACCTTAAATTCCTCAAAGGGAGTATTTTATGATTAAGAAGGGGAGTGTAAATAGATATTATAGAAGCAGATTAAATTATTTTCAGATAACCAAGTAAAATCAAAGAAGAAAAATCTCGAGAGTACATGCAAGCATAACCCTCTCTTGCGATATGTAAAGTGAAAGATAAATAATCAATTGAGTTGGTGTTTACTTGATGAAAATCCATATTTATTATTTAAATAAAAATAAAACGTAGTTTTATTTGATTTTCATATTTATTATATAATTCAGTGGCAGCTGTTTCGGTACACTGTACCTTCTTCAGACATGTTAACAAATTATGAATTGTGTTCCAACTGATCTAAGCAACAATACAACAATATGAAAGATAAAGTAATCCCAATAGCCTACAGGCCTTAGGAGATCCTTGGGGTAATAGGAGGTTAAGATTCCCACTTTGATTAGACAACCGGCACTTGATTACATCTATTTGAAATTTTAAGGTTACATTCATCCAAAACATGGACAGTGACAACACAACAATCTGCCAGAATACAAGCTGCTGAAATGAGATTCCTCAGACCAATAGCAGGATATCAAAGAACAGACAACACAGAAATAAGACATCAACTAATATTAGAGGAATTAATCACAACAATAGAGAAATACAGAACAAACTGGAAAGAACACTTGGCAAGGATGACTGAGAATAGAATACCCAAAGCAGCATACAACTATTCACCACGAGGAAGAAGAAGTTTGGGAAGACCAAGGAAAAGATGGAAAGAGGAGCAATTTGGAGCCGGGACAGGCTAGTAAATAAGTCTAAACCGTGAAGAAGAAGAAGGTTACATTCACACCAGTATCTTAAAACAAAATTGTATTCTTCTTCTTCACTTCACGAGTTAGGCAAATTGCCTGTTACGCCTCACAGTTGTTCTGTCCATCTTTTCACTGGCATTCCTACATTCTTTGAACGTCTTGGTTTGTAGATAAATGCTGTTTTTGGTAATCTTGTTACATTTATTCTTTTACATGTCTAAACCATTTATCTCTATATTCTTTGATTTTATCATTCATTGGTTATATATTTAACTCTGTTCTTATATCTTCATTCTTTATCCGGTCCAATCTCGTTCAGCCTTTTGTTCTTCAATGGAAGTTAATTTCTACGCTTTGTATTCTACTTTGTAGTTTTTTTGTCATTACCCAAGTTTCACTCCCATAAAGTAATGCAGGAACTTGCAATGTTTTATAAAACTTCAATGTAGTATCTCTTCTTTTGTTTTTTAATGTTTTATCATATCATTTGAAATGTCGACCCTTCATATTAACATTAAAATATAGGCCTAATGTTCTCGTTTTTGCGTTTAACGAATGCGTAACTTTTAGAATGTCCTAATTTCTTTATAGCTCATAAAATAAATATTTAAATGGGATTCTCACGAATGAACATTTTAAGCTTAGGTCGTTAATTACTTATCTCTTAAAATATTTTAGAAGTTTCGATGGAGATAGAAATTAATTTGGATACCTACTATTTGTTTTAAAATAGCTATGACATCAGAGTTAAGTATTTTGTGGCAGATTGTGGCCATGAGCAGAGGCAAGTCTTGATTTATGCTGTGTGTGTCAAACTGTGGGAGGTAGTGATGAATGGTCCGCCTCTCTCTATCCCATTAGTGTTAATCAATTTTAACGCAATTTTCGTGTTTATTATCCACGAATTAAATAAATATCCGTAATTTAGATAAGTTTAATGGAGTCTTTAGATAACAACACATTTAAATTTAAAGTAGGCCTACTATGTTAAAGTAAAATTGGTAAGATAACTAGTGATTCTTCTTTTAAATACACAGATAATAATGCAACATCTAGATTCAAATAGGCTCAGTAGAGGAGTAAATTAAAAGATTTGGGTTAATATGATTCAATTGAATTTCTAATATATTCAATAGGATATATAACATTATATTTGTGCATCATATATCTGTTAAAAATGAGCTGAACTAAAAAATAGAGCTTGGGAAACATTAAATCTGTATCCGACACATATCTAAACATGCAAGTCCGTCACGTAGGAACTGGGCAAATGTGCGAATTTCTCAGCAAGTTAAATTTATGGTCCGATTTAGCTAGTATACAGAATAGGCCTATATATTTATTTCGTGTTAATTAAATTGTAAGCCATGATACCCAGTTACGTTGCGAGAAAACAAACACTGCGGCAGTTACACTTTTAAATTAAGGGTTTCAGATAGGCCAAAACTCCCATTCATAATGGTTGAAGTTTGGTGATTTTTGGAGAATACCTTTATCGTATTATTTAAATGGTGTATAAACTACGAAATTCGTTGAGAAAAATTATAATTGCCGCAGCTGGAGTGATTTTTTTAAATGTTCGCTTCCCACTCCTAGCGGTCCGACTTTTATGGATAAGAATTTGACCTTAGTTTACTGAATTGGAAAAAATTACGGCCATTAGAGCGTTAACAGGCACGCACGCACACACACACACACATAGGCCTATATATAGAACTCCTGGCCCGACAGGACTAGAAGTTCCTTCGACAACCAGTCGGCTGCTGGTCTCACATCTATTTCTGTCGTTTACAGAGATGGACGATCATACATCCAGAATAGGAGTGACAAGTGATTTTCTCAATATAGATCTGCTACTTTTTGTAAGTACCTAAATTTCTCATGATTCTAGGTAAATACCGGTCCCATATTAGCCGAAATTCAATGAGAAAATTTCTTCATCCATTGGAACTCCAACCAGCCTAGTTCCATAGTTCTGCTTCAAGGCATTATGCCTTAAACCACTCGGCGAGGGCACAATATGTATATTCTCAAGGCCACATTTTTGTCATGGTCATTTTCGATGTTTACTAAGTAGGATCGATGAAGATTTGTATTTTTTTTTTCAAAATTTTTCATGAGAACGAACTCAAGAGCTACATTCGTTCGGAATTCGCTAAAATTGTCAGACATAGACTTCTTAATTGATTTAGGCATCCTGCATGTTCAATCTTCTGGAAAATAATTAGGGGGCCTACTATTTTTATTTAAGACGATCTATAACAATTCAAGTCATTAACGTAGTAATTCAATTTTTATAGAAAGGGTCAACAAATTTTATTCAGAGGTCTCTTACTTCTTGCTTAAATTTCTTTCACACCCCGTAAATACACAGCACGGGTTTCACGGTTTGCTTTCCTACCGAAGGAAGCCCTGCTTAGGAATTTTGCGGCCTTAAAAAATAATCGTTTTTGTTTTCCGTAAACCCATTGTTTCCGAGGCTTAAGATTCGGTTATTTAGCATTTTATATTTTTTTACCGTCCACCGCTGTGGTCTCGGGGTAGCGTGCTGCCTTGTCACGCAGCGGGCCCGGGTTCGATCCCCGGTCGGGAAAGTTTTTGTGGGTGAGGCTTTTATCGGGGTTTTTCCTCACCTGTAAGACAAATGTCAGGAAAACATTAAGGCCCAAACGGTCCCCGAAATCATATGGCCATCGCAATCATCATCATTCATATTCATCTTAGGTTAAGCTTAGGATTAGTGACTCTCCTGGCGCACCATTATCATCATCACCCATCATATCATCGGGGCAACGTAACCCCACCTTCCAGGCGCCCCAACCTCAGAAGTGGGTTACAAGTACGCCATGCCAGGAGAGAAACCAGGAATGTCGAAAGACAAACCTTGGGCATTTGAAAAAAAATTACTGTGAGTGAGGAGCTGGCCCACACATCAACCTCCAACCTGAAGGATCGGGAGATTTTGATCAAAGTCGTCTTCCTCTAGCCTTTGATGAACCAACATCAAACTACAAGGCAGCAGTAGGCCTATTTGTAACCCTAGGCAGCGGCTCTTACAGGGTACTATCAGCCGAACGTACCGAACCCTGGTTTTTTTAAACGAGGTTGATACTCCTCCCCCACACCCTTTTTCAACCAGGCTTGGGGCAGGCTTCGGCGGGTCTACCGAAGGCCGTCTATGCATGGAAAATTGAAAGGAGGAGCAGAAAAGAAAGACCAAGAACAACTTGGAAGAACAACATTCAAAATTCAATGAGGAAATTTGGTGAAACAGATGAAGACACAGAGGACAGAGAACGATGCAGAACTTTAATTAAGGAAAATTTGTGAATGTTTGTTGCAAACTGATAGTCTATAAGTCCGTAGTCATTTATACATATATTTTTTAAAAAATTCATGTTAATTACTAAGATTGGTTGAAGAAAACCCTCAACGATGAGGAAAATACTAAAAAAAAAAATAATCGGTCCCGACAGGGATTCAGTCCTGGAATTTTGGAACTAGAGGTGGGCATGGTATCCACTAGTCTAGTAGATTCGACCCTTTTTGGAGAACCAACAATAGAGTTGAAGCTACTATTCGAGTATTTAATTCATATTTTCATATTTATATATTGTTAAACCGGCATATGATCTGGTAATGTAAACTTATTTTTCTTAACTTTGTGACTACTTAAATATGTTCACTAAATAATAGGGCCTAAGGGAAATAAAAAAAAGTTTAAACCCCATAAAAAATAATAAATAATTTAAAGATAAAGGTAAAAAGCTCTTTCACGCTAAATATATTAACTTATCATACCGATAACAGTTACTGTGCATTATTTTATCTTTATGTAGGCCTATATAAATGAATTTGGAGCCGGAACAGGCTAATAAATAAGCCTAAACCGTGAAGACGAAGAAGAAGATATAAAAATGAACCTCTGTGAGTCTGTCTGTCCTTTATGGACTCAAAAACTGCTTGACCGATTTTAATGAGGATTTTACCATCAATTAGATTTTTTTTTGGGACAATATAACTTATGCTCCAAATGGGAGTCAATGACCAATCACGTTTCAATGAATTTTGTTTTACAACCAATCATAGTCGTGTTTCACCTCGATAATTATCGAATTTTGATTACCAAAATAAATAAAGCTTCTTACTTACTTACTTACTTACTCACTGGCACTATCGAACCCGTAGGTTCATGGCCGCGCGGACATAAGCTCTTCATACATCCCTATCCTCAGCCAATGCTTTCCAATCATTACCTGTATAATCTACTTCCCTCAAATCATAGTTAATGTTGTTCTCCCACCTCATTCTTGGTCTACCAACTGGGCGTTTTCCTTCTGGCTTTCCTACAAGAAGTTTCCATGCACGTCTTTCATTCCCCATACGCGCAACATGTCCTGCCCATCTCAGTCTACGAGACTTAACTGTTCTTATTATATCTGGCTTCCTATAAAGACCATGTAGTTCATTGTTATGTAGTCTTCTCCATTCACATGTCTGTTCATCTCTCTTTGGTCCAAAAATTTTCCTAACAACTTTATTCTCAAATACTCGTAATCTCCTTTCCTCCCTTAAAGTAAGAGTCCATGTTTCGCACCCATATAATATAACTGGTAGGATAATAGTTTTATATATCAAAAGTCTCTGCAATGCATAATAGCATGCATTTCCAGAATTGAGCCTATGCTTAATTTATTTGTGCATATCATTCCTATTTGTGATTATTGTTCCTAGGTATTTGAATTCAGCCACTTCCTCAAAATTTCCCTCATTTGTCCTTAGCTGTCCATTTCCATTATATACTGAATTTCTACGTGTGACCATATATCTAGTTTTACTGCTATTTACTTCCAGTCCCAATTTCTTAGTTTTACTCAATAGTGTGTGCGTGTTGGCCTTTAGTATCTCCTCGCTATCGGCCAACAATACTACATCATCAGCATATACTAACAGCTTATTAATACCATTAGTTGTAAGCCTTCCTCATTCTCTAAAGATTTAATGGCATGCTCTAGTACAAAATTAAATAGTAGAGGAGATAGTGCATCTCCTTGCTTCAACCCATTCTGGATTTCAAAAGTGTCTGAAAACTGTTTGCCTACACGCACCCTACTCTTTGTACCATTCAGACACATTCGTATAAGTCTAACTAACTTTTTAGGAATTCCGAACTCCAGCAGGATACTATATAACTTCTCCCTCTTAATTGAATCATATACGTTTTTGAAGTCTACATATAGTTGATGTACAGTACCATTATATTCCCATTTCTTTTCTAAAATCTGTCTTATACTAAAAATCTGATCTGTTGTAGACCTGTTTCTTCTAAATGCACATTGATGATCTCCTAGAATGTCATCAATATAGGGAGTAAGTCTGCTTACTAATATATTTGTTAGAATTTTGTACGAAGTTGAAAGTAATGAGATGCCCCTGTAGTTGTTGCAATCAGTTTTATCTCCTTTCTTATAAATTGGTACCATAATTGATTCTTTCCATTCATCTGGAAGAGCTTCTTTTTCCCAAATTATACTAACCAACCAGCGTATTTTGTCCATCAATTTTTCTCCCCCTGATTTTATCAGTTCTGCTGGGATCTCATCTGAACCTGATGCTTTATACATCTTCAATTTCTCAATTGCCATTTCAACCTCTAATGCACTTGGCTCTGCGACTAGCATTTCTGCTGTCTGTAAGTTATCCTCCTCAATGTCTTGTTCTGTATGTATATTTAATAGCTGATTAAAGTAACTTTTCCATCTATTTAATATACTCTTGGAATCTGCAATCATATCCCCATTTTCATTCCGAATTATGTTTGTTCTAGCCTGAAACCCTTTCTTCTCTATACTAATTCCCTGATATAATTCTCTAATGTTCCTATTTTTTGCGTTCATTTCAAGATCATTAATCTTCTCTCTCAAATATTCCCTCTTTTTACTGTTTAGTAGCTTGGTGGTTTCCCGTCTAATACTACCCATTTGCTCTAAATTTACCTCATTTGGTTCGTGTAATCATTTCATTTTTGCTAGCTTTCTTTTCTTTACAATGTCGGCACATTCCTCATCAAACCATTTCTTGTTTTGCCTCTTTTTTAAACAACCAATGCTTTCTGATGCTGACAATTTAATAGTATCTCTTATAGCCTCCCATTCTTTATTTATATCAGCTTCTTCTTCCTTTGCCACATTGTCATCTGAAGATTCCAGTACTTCAAATCTATTAGCAATTTTGATTTGGTATTCTTGCTGCATTTCGTCATTTTTCAAGTTTTTAAATTCATATTTTACAGAATCATCTTTAGCGTTTGTTCCTCTCATAAGCGATAGCCGTTGTCTGAAGCTTCTCCTTTTAAAATTCTGAACAGGTCAAAGCATTATTTTGCATTCTAACAAATATGTTGAATGTAGCAAACAATGAACAGATTCCTTCGACCTACACATTTGATAATTGTGTATTCAATAATTATGTTTTTAAATACTGATTTTACTGAGTTGTTTCCGAAAAAAATTACTAATAACCTATAATGTTGGTTATGTGGAAAGCAACGGGAAACTACCACACCTATAATTCCCTAGTAAAGCTGCAAAGCATAGCATGAAAATGCTATGATTGCAGTGAAAGACCTGCCCTCGGGCAGAATTCCTATGGATGGATGGAATGTTGGTTATAACATACAGATTGATGTGTTTTATTTTTTTCTCCATTAGTGTGCATTCTTACAATATTGCGATCCTATTTGGCAATACATAGTGTGATCAAGTTGCAGTGATGAACAAATGAAGCATAACCATACATTTCTCATTTGCTTTCAAACATCGCCGTTTACATTAAATATATAAATATTTTAAAATAACTATAGGCCTATTTAAATAATGATTTATGAATAAACAGCTTAATTTTATTCGTCAAGTGGTCCTAACAAATGCCACCCTTGATTTCAAAATCCTCTAGATGAAATGGAAATCACTCGTGGCATTACTTATGATAATTTGATAATTAACATATATAACATATTACCGTATGTACCTTAGGGACGGAGTAAAAAAAAAAGTGCATCAGTGCACTAAAAAAAAGTCACTTTTGGACGCCAAAATGGCTTACACTGCCTAAACCATAACAAATGGGCTACACCAAATTAATTTACTCAGAATATATAAAAAAATTCTACAAAAATTCAGCGACAGCATATGTCTGTCTTTTACGGATAATTCACAATAACCATTTTTGTCTTTCAGCTCATTGACGCTAAGAAGATCGGGATAAGCTGATTCCCGGGCAATGCTGGGTAATCAGCAAGGAATACCTAAAAATAATTACGATATTAATTTATAATTATTTTTCTTATTCAACTAAACGTAAACACTAGATATAACGAATAACAGTGTTTTAATATAATCTTATGTATTTACATTATATTCTGTATCTTCGTGTAATTAATACTCTCTCAATGAAATCCTCATCAAAATGGAGTCGATATCTTGTAATCGATTAATAATCCTCTTACGCAGCGACTACTGTTAACCAATCAAAATTTTGGCTCATATGAAGGTCAAGCGAATAAACCTAAGGTATTTATTAAATTATTACAAGTTAAGTATGTAATGTTCTGTTAAGGGAGTGACTCTTAATCAAAAAGGTAATTACAAGTTAAGCAGGACTCCCAAGTAATCATCATTAATCACACATGAAATCATTCATCAACATCTCCCAGTCAACTAGGAGTAATATGTTACTGTTCCTATATTAACTACACTTTTAAAATATTGTGATTAATGCAATTTGTAATTATGTTAACGATAAAGAGTTACTGGTATCGCATAGAAAATTCTAAAATAACTTCTATATTTTCATATAGATCTGTTATTCTGTGAATAGGATGAAAGTGATGACATAATAAGCGATTAATTGATCATCAATGTGGATTTAAAGGTTATATTTCTACAGTAGATAAGATTTTTAGTAGGCTGTTCTGTGAATAGGATGAAAGTGATAGCATAATAGGCGATTAATTTATCATCAATATGGATTTAAAGGATATATTTCTACAGTAGATAAGATTCTTTAGTAGGCTGTTCTGTGATTAGGATGAAAGTGATGACATAATAGGCGATTAATTTATCATCAACGTGGATTTAAATGATATATTTCTAGAGTAGATAAGATTTTTTAGTAGGCTGTTCTGTGATTAGGATGAAAGTGATGACATAATAGGCGATTAATGGATCGTCAACGTGGATTTAAATGATATATTTCTACAGTAGATAAGATTTTTAGTAGGCTGTTCTGTGAATAGGATGAAAGTGATAGCATAATAGGCGATTAATTTATCATCAATATGGATTTAAAGGATATATTTCTACAGTAGATAAGATTCTTTAGTAGGCTGTTCTGTGATTAGGATGAAAGTGATGACATAATAGGCGATTAATTTATCATCAACGTGGATTTAAATGATATATTTCTAGAGTAGATAAGATTTTTTAGTAGGCTGTTCTGTGATTAGGATGAAAGTGATGACATAATAGGCGATTAATGGATCGTCAACGTGGATTTAAATGATATATTTCTACAGTAGATAAGATTTTTAGTAGGCTGTTCTGTGAATAGGATGAAAGTGATAGCATAATAGGCGATTAATTTATCATCAATATGGATTTAAATGATATATTTCTACAGTAGATAAGATTCTTTAGTAGGCTGTTCTGTGATTAGGATGAAAGTGATGACATAATAGGCGATTAATTTATCATCAACGTGGATTTAAATGATATATTTCTAGAGTAGATAAGATTTTTTAGTAGGCTGTTCTGTGATTAGGATGAAAGTGATGACATAATAGGCGATTAATGGATCGTCAACGTGGATTTAAATGATATATTTATACAGTAGATAAGATTTTTAGTAGGCTGTTCTGTGAATAGGATGAAAGTGATAGCATAATAGGCGATTAATTTATCATCAATATGGATTTAAATGATATATTTCTACAGTAGATAAGATTCTTTAGTAGGCTGTTCTGTGATTAGGATGAAAGTGATGACATAATAGGCGATTAATTTATCATCAACGTGGATTTAAATGATATATTTCTAGAGTAGATAAGATTTTTTAGTAGGCTGTTCTGTGATTAGGATGAAAGTGATGACATAATAGGCGATTAACTGATCATCAATGTGGATTTAAAGGATATATTTCTACAGTAGATAAGATTTTTTAGTATAAGGCATATTCTAGAAGAGAAATGGTAACATGATGGAAGTGTGCTTTTAGTATATGTAGAATTCAAAAGGTATTTAAATAAATTAAAAGGGAGATTTTATAGTATCCTGCTAGAAGTAAGAATTCCTAAAAGCCAGTTAGGTTTATTTCAATGTGTACGCATGGATCAAGGAGTAGGATGCAGGTAAGGAAATGTTTAAGATTCCGTATGTTTGAAATTAATATCAGATAGCGAGGAGATGCATGATGTCCTCTGCCATTTAACTGTATACTAGAGCATAATATTATAATTATATTGTGAAAAGAAAAATTGTCTGAACCAGGAATCGAACCGTGGACTTCTCGTTCTTCGTACGAGTGTGCAGCCCACTACAACATTCTAGACATAATACAAACATTAACAATTCTTTCCACATATATAAATCTATAATTCTCGTTTCGTCCGCTGCCAGGTAGGTGTCACTACCAACGCCAATGGCCAGCTTCATTTAGAAGTATCTATGTTTGAGAATTTTACACCACCACTTTTATAAGCAGTAATCGATATTATTTAACATTTTTCAATACTGTTATTTTAACATGGACGAAACGAGAATTATAGATTTGTATACGTGGAAAGAATTGTTAATGTTTGTAGCATGTCTTGAATGGTGTAGTGAGCTGCACACTCGTACGGAGAACGAGAGGTCCACGATTCGAATCCAGGTTCAGACATTAATTTTTCGTTTCACAATATCATTATAATAGTATAATATGATCCATTATTGGAACAGTGTTAAAATAACAGTATTGGAAAATGTTAAAAAGTACTAGAGCATATTTAGAGAGGAAAAAAAAAAGAGCATGCAAATCGATATACTACTCAGGTGGTGGCATATACTGCATTAGTATTATTAGGCGATAATAAGGGGATACTTAAAGCCAACTCGCACATTATATTTAACAATACTAACACTGGAGCTGGAAATGAATATATAAACACAACTTGGACCAGGGTATGGAATGAAATAAATGCCATCCTAATATCTTCTTGGTAGAAGCAACTCTGTTGCATGTGAATAGTAGCTCAGTAACGGGGATTCACAGGAATTCAAATTGAGAATGGTTTGTGTCTACTCCTGGATTGTCTAAGTAGCAGAACTGGTTAGTGCACCAGCGCGTAAAGCTGTAAATATTGGATTCAAATTATGGTTTTACTTACAATAAAAATAAAAACCAAACATAGTGATGAAAATCTCATCTAAAACCACGTGGTTATATTTTAGAGAACTTAATGCATGATCATGTATAATAAAATACATAAGTAATTATAAATGGGGAGTTTTGTAGAAGTGGTGGAAATAAAATTCCTTGGAGAAATTATTTCAAACGTAAATGACAGAAATTAGGTGTAGAAATAAATTAAATGCTGGAAACGCATGCTATTATGGATTACAGGGACTCTTTTGTCACTCCAACTTCTCTCTAAAAAAAAAAAGTGAAAGTAACTATATGTAAAAGGTAATTCTTCCATATGATCTCTTATTTTAAGAGTATATGAGAATAAAATACTTAATAAATATATAAAGGAAATACAATTAAATTCTATAAAACAATAGTAGTTCTTATATTGACATTTGGTTCCGAGATAAGACTGTTAATAATATATGATAAATAAAGAATTGTTACTTCAGAGATGAGTTTCCTGAGGGCTGCAGATATATATTATTTAAGGGATAAAAAAAATATAACTAGGGCCTAAATATACACAGATATACAACTTCAATAAAAAATAGAGAAATAAATGTAATTGGTATCAACATATCCACAGAATGGATGAAAACAGCATTTCTAAAAAAATAAAATATTGTACTTAGGTAAATCAAAGAGAGATCAAGGAGACGCTGGAACGGCGACCTACCACATGTTTCAAAGGAAGTCCAATAGGCTCATACCTTGATATTGAAAACTGTGTTCACGATAATATAACTGTATATAATTTCTTTTGTACATAACTCTCTTTAAAAATTGATTCCAAAATAAAATTATAAAAATTATATTTATTTTCAAAACACCAGTTCATTATTTCCATCACATGAGTTCCTGTAAGTGTTCTATTGCCATCCCTGAACTGATAGAAGAAGATACAATTTTTGATCACAAAAGAGACGAACAAACAAGTGAATGGTGAAAATTGCACATCGGTGACCAATATGATGTTACGAGAAACCAGAATAGTTGAGTGTCATAGACTGCTATGGATAGGACATGAGACACGAATGGGGAATAAAAGAGGGGCATGGAAACTTCGTGTAAGAAAAAAATAGGGAAAGTGGCCAACAATGCTCTGAGAGAATAACAAGAAACATGATTTGAGGGAGGTGAATTATATAGGGATTGATAGGAAAATGTTAAATGAGGGGTGAATGTTACCGAATCTCTGGATTCGATACTGCCATTGAGGTAAGTACTGTAGTTAGTGAATAGGATGAAACCAAATTCAAGTTAAAAGAAGACATTTGCATTTGCTTTTCGCACACATAATTCATTTTAGATATACTTTCTAGTTCTCTGTAATTTTATTAATGTCATTTCGGAGTCTGATTTCGAGAGAATAACATAAAAATGAAATCTAAATTAAAAATTAAAATTGGTTAATTATAGCTAATATAAAATTACATACATTTCGTTTTAGTACAATAAAGTGTGGTAGATAGTGTCAGATCATTTTTTACGTATTTAAAATTATCATGTGTGTAACATATTGAATTACTTAATGGGTTCATAGAATTCCGATGGAATTTATTTGAATAAACTCAACAGATGTTCGCAGAAAATTTCCAACTGAATTTTATTACTTCACAAAATTTCACTACTTCTTCATAAATAACTTGCTGCTAATAAAGTATCTTACTTCACAATTATTATTAATCGCTTAGCCCTAGATACTCGCTGACGGTATCGCTTAGATCACTTTTTGGTCTTCACTTTTGATGTCGCTTCATCGGTACACTCCTCGGGCACAACTGCAAGTCTGACTTTCGTAACTTCTTAAATATGTAATGGTAGGAATATTCTCGACGTCCAGTCGAGACTTTTCAGAATGGAAGTCTGGAGAACCGATCTTTCAGGAAATGGAGGGATAGATGCATGTGGAAACTTCTCCGCAGACTTTTCGATTCTTGAATCGACAACTCGCGGATCCATCTCTACCATACAAGGCAAGACCACGGCTCTGGCCGTCGCCCGCGAAATTAAAAAAAATAAAACCCCAACATTGCGTCAATTACAATGCACTAGACTTTATTTCTACCAGTTCTTATATTTTAAATAGGCTATATCTCTTTAAAAATTCATATTTCTCCATTCATCTCTATATCATTGCCTACTTATAGTATACTTATAGTATAACTTATGTTAATAATGTAATCTGTGTTAAATCGTATTTGCATATAAATTGACGTACGCTATACTCTGTCCAGCCTAAGAAACACACTTGAGGAAAATAAATGTGCGGGTAATCCACGAAGCACATGACTGCTGCAGTTACTGCGACCCGTTCATGGCCGAAACACAGTTCAGCGGAAGCGAAAAAAATAGATGATGTATTCGATTAATATAATTACGTATTTAAATCTATTTTATGGGGGCACGCCGTAGCGTAGTGGTTAAGGCACTGAGCTACAAGCCGGAGGGTCGAGGGTTCAAGTCCCGTTGGGGTCAGGATTTTTAAACTGACCCAAACCCTCTGGCGGCACTGTGGCCCTGGGGTCGACTCAGCCTCTAACGGAAATGAGTACCAGACGCCTGTTCTGGGGGTAAAGGCGGCCGTCACGCAGGGCTGACAACCCGGCTGACATAAAGTGCCGATTGTCTAGAAAAAGTGGGAGCCCTAACCTCCTACTACCCCAAGAACATCCGGGTCTGTTGTGGGATCACTTTACTTTTATGTTAACTATAATTGATCAGAATATAGTATATACCTACACGTTTCTTCGAAGCCGAATAGTAACTAAAAATTGGCATTTGTTTGAAACTTAACGATTCTTGAAAGGAAGTTGAATGTTAGTTACAAATATGGCGGCTGTCGGGTTGTTTATGATAATTTAACTCGGTGATAAAATGTGTGATCAAAATTGTTAAAAGCACAAAGGGAAATTGTTAAAGAGTGGTGAAAAACATACGGTGTTAAATGTATTTTGTAAAGTTATGGAACACAATCCTGGCACTGTAGTGAACGATATAGTTAAATTGACTGCAGAATAGGTACTGGTGTGTCGGAGAGTAGTGTTGTACACATTCGCAGGGAATTAAAAGAAACTGATAATATCAAAACGCCCAACAAAAAAGAGGAAAATGCCTAAACTTGTTTTAAGAGCGGTATACAATTTTGTGAAATGTGTACAAGGTGCATAGGTTTTTTTATTTTTTTTTACTGTAAGTACAGTTATTTTAATTTAAATGTTTAATTTGAATTAATTTGTCTAATATTAACAATTATAATTTAATTAGTTTTCGACATACCATTGTAAATGTTACTACAAACTGCTATAACATCAAAAATTAACTCGATTGTTGTGCATTAATTTATCGGCTTGTAATAAACAGCTTACAGAGTTCGCCTGCACTCTTACACGTGCTGCGCGGAGTAATACATTCGGAAGTTAAATGTCAATGTGTGTTTCTTAGACTGGGCAGACAATAGTATCATATGTATAAATCAAATTTATTGGAAGAGTATCGTTACATTATCTTGTGGCATCATGTTTGCTGCGTGTTTAGTCACACTCGCCAGTTTAGAGACATTGGAACTGAAGTAAGGAATATGGTAAATGGTAATTTCTGTATTTCTTATAGTTATTATTTTACAGTGGCTGATGGTACGATCTGTTCTCTCTAGGGATATCAAAGTCTAACCGCAAGTGTCTGATGACAACAAAGAGAAATGTCGAGGGCTAATTCATACACACCTTGGTTACATAATACTAAATAAGTTATAAAATAGTCATTTTAACATCCTCTTGATAATAATAATAATAATAATAATTAATAATAATAATAATAATAATACTAATAATAATACTAATAATAATAATACTAATAATAATAATACTAATAATAATAATAATACTAATAATAATATTAATAATAATAATTAATAATAAAATAATAATAATAATAATAATAAAATAAAATAAAATAAAATAATAATAATAATAATAATAATAATAAAATAATATCATCATCATCATAGTACATTCACGAATTTAGGCCATTTGTTGACCTGTTTCGGCATCAAGAGAAACGCCATCCAAAATTCTTTTGAGTGGACGTCCTGGTCTTCTTCTTCCTGCAGGTTAATAATAATAAAATAAAATAATAAAATAGAATAATAATAATATTAATATTAATAAAATAATAATAATATTAATAAAATAATATTAATAAAATATTAATAATAAAAAATAAAAATATAATAATAATTATTATTAAATAATAATAATAATAATAATAATAATAATAATAATAATAATAATAATAATAATAATAATAATATATAAATAGCGATAATGAGGTGGCGATAATAAGGTGACGACATTATGGTGACGATGGCGACAATAATAGTGAAATAAAAAATTTAAGAAAGAAAGTGGTTCAAAATTTAAAAATATTCTTATACTCATTGTTAAGGCCACCATTCGGCTTCCCTAGTGACACTAGCAGGCCTTAAATGGATGGTTGGATTGTAGGATTCATGTCGAGAATTTAGGATCCACAGAATAAAAGTATCACAGCAAACTTTACTATTAGATGGCCTGTTACAAATTCCTGTCGGGAAATAGCCTATAACTCTGAAAAAAAAGAGGTCTCTAAGCAAAATTTACCGACCTTCATCATCCAAGTAATATCTTATTTGCTTGCTAGATGTCTCTTTGGATCGGTATGTTGACTACGTCATTCATGACATCTGTAAGGAAGTGAGCATAAGTAAATTACCTTGTCAATAATAATAAAATTCCGTTAAAATAAATAAATAAATGCCTTGGCAGGTGCCGTCGTCTTCAACTAGATCATTTTTTAAAAACTATAGGCCTTTCAGAACCGGCTTCTATCTTCAGCAGAAGGGTCGGCGCTACAGTTTAAAAAAATAACCTAGTTGAGGATGACGGCCCCTGCCAAGGTATTTATTAATATTAATATTCTACTTTATAAATTAGCTTGGTCTAGAAACTCCTAACAAAGGAGAGATTATGGCTAGATTCAAAGGGTTATAATGCCAATAAGAAAACAAATGTAACTCAACTATTCCTCTGGTAATGAAATTAAAGTTATTCTACACTACAGTAAAAATATTGGTTCTAATCTGAGCAAAATAGAGGAATAGTATATTTCTCATTCTGAACAGTAAGACCTAGGATCTCTCCTACATCCGAAAATACGTTCACATTTTTCCATTCTTCCACGAATTGTCATGGCTACATCTTAAAGAGAGAAGGAAATTACACTGTCTAAAGTAAAGTGATCCCACAACAGGCCTCAGGAGGCCCTTGGGGTAGTAGGAGGTTAAGGCTCCCACTTTTTCTAGACAATCGGCACTTTATGTCAGCCGGGTTGTCAGCCCTGCGTGACGGCCGCCTTTACCCCAGAACAAGCGTCTGGTACTCATTTCAGTTAGAGGCTGAGTCGACCCCAGGGCCATAGTGCCGCCAGAGGGTTTTGGTCAGTTTAAAAATCCTGACCCCAACGGGACTTGAACCCTCGACCCTCCGGCTTGTAGCTCAGTGCCTTAACCACTACGCTACGGCGTGCCCCAAATTACACTGTCTAGTTCTCCTATTTAAGATACTACTTGTACATACCTCGACTTCCAATTATTTATCCTCTCGTTTCCAGTATCTGTCCTCCATCCATAACTTAAACACAAGATCACAACATAGTCTCTTGCTTAATATTCCGCAACATAGGACATCACATCACTCACATCACTCCAAGTCATATGCAATCTCCACTTCTCGCAGTGGAATTCCCTACCAAGAAATAAGGGATTGCCGGACATTGGCATCTATTAAAAGAAATCTAAATTTACATTTGCTCTAACCTCGAATTCATCATTACCCAGTTCTGAGGTACATATATTAATTGATGTTTCTCGTATAATTTATCATATTTATAGGCCTACTATAATTATCAATATTATTATTATTATTATTATTGTTATTATCATTATCATAAATATTATTATTGTTATTATCATTATCATAAATATTATTATTGTTATTATCATCGTATAAAATGTCGTTTGAACATGAAATTTCCATTGCAACATTTAATATATTTTTAATTCTTTATAATAAGTATAGTGTACATATAATCTATATTGTCAAATATGTACTTGTAATTTGTGCTGGTTGAGTGGAAGAGAAGGGCTTATGGCCTTAACTCTACCAGAATAAATAAATAAATAAATAAATAATAATAATAATAATAATATAATAATAATAATAATAATAATAATTATTATTATTATTATTACTTCAATTTCAAATTTCAAGCATTCTGTGTTTGGGCTCTTCTCATATCCCATCGTTTCCCGATGTCAAATTATACATTTTAAAAAGCGTACACCGCATTTACTTTAATAAGTGGATTTTTTTTATTTGAACAAACTCATGCAAGCTGTGTTTTACTCTGTGAGTATATTGCGGGATATTTAGTCTACAAAAGCTCTTTGTCAAATATGGAAAATAGCTTCTTCATTATACAGTATTTAAGTTTTTGCTTTGCAGTTATTCACTTTAGTCCATTAATTTATAATGTTTGTCCAGTGCCTTGAATATTTCATTTATGAACTGGATTGTTCATGGCATTTTGATAACATTTAGTGCACTATGTTGGAGTTCTTCATGGGCGCTGGTCTGTTTTTCTTTCTTGTAGCTTGCAGCGAAGTAAAATATGTATAGCTGTTTGGTTGTCTTCTGAGCATGGGCACTTGGATGAAGCTGCTTTTCCAATTCTATGTAGGAACTGCTGGAATTTTATGTGGTTAGTGAAGAATTACACGAGTATGAAAGTTGAATTTATCTCGGTTTATGTAGGTAAATGAATATATATATATATATATATATATATATATATATATATATATAATTTATACTCTACTAGCTAATACTATGCGTGTGCTGCTATTCCTAAATAAATGAAAATAAATGTGATTTTATGTTTAGTTGAATAAGGAGAAAGAAAAATAATTGTAAATTTTATATTTTTTTAGATACCCCGTGCTGATTACCCGGCGTTGCCCGGGAATCTACTTATCCCGATCTTCTTGACATAAATGAGCTGAAATACGAAAATTAATGTGTTTTATGTTTAGTTAAATAAGTGAGGGGAAAAACGTAGATCGAATTATTTTTTGATACCCCGTGCTGTTTACCCGGCGTTGTCCGGGAATCTACTCACCCCGATTTTCCTGGAATAAATGGGCTGAATGACAAAAATTAATGTACTTCTTATGATTAGTTGAATAGGTAAGTAAAATGAAAAATAATTATAAATGGTATATCGTAGTTATTTTAAGATTCCCCGTGCTAATTACCTGGTGTTGCTCGGGAATCTACTTATCTCGATCTTCTTGGCAAAAATGAAAGACAAAAATTGTTATTGTGAGTTATCCGTAAGAGATAAGCATATGTTGTCGTGGATTTTTGTAGATGTTTTTGAGATATTCAATTCTGTGTACATTAATTTTGTCTATTTGTTACGGTTAGAGCAGCGTAAGCCATTTATGCGTCCAAAGAGCTACTTTTTTTTCACGTTTTCCACTACAAAAGGCGATTTTTAAGGGTGTAGGAGTTGAGTATCACAACTCTCTTATAGCTTATGTTCATCCCGTGAATCTGCTGAACATTTTGCAAAAAGCCCCAGCACCATCGGATCAACGGTATGGCCGCGCATAAAGTACGAACCAACAAACAAACATTCATTTTTATATATTAGATAACCTACTATAGGCCTACTCTATATTAAATATACTCATTATCTATTACCTTATTGTAAAGTATGGGTTTACATTATTATGATTACTATTATTATTAGCAAATAATTTACAGTTGCATCAAATACATATGATTTTATGGAAATCTATAATTGAGTTCGTAAATGAAGGTTAGGGCCTAACTGGTAAAATATTTAAGTAAGTTTATTGCTAGAATGTTATAGTGCAATAAACATTTTATATGCGCAATAAAGTGAAGGACATGTGTCACTTTTGCATCATTTTCACATAGTCCATGTCTGAGAGGCAAATGGCGTAATATAGTCTCGTTAGAATATCAGTAAAGAACCGGGAGATTTATGTCGTTATAAACAAAAATGTCGTACTAAACAAAAGTCTAGCGGCAGAGATAATAGAATGTGGCAAAGATTTTATGTTAGTTTGCAACTCCTTTGTGTCCCACATTTTAAATATTGACGTCTTCATATTTTACATTTTCAAATTTACGAAATTTATAAAATACTGTAATATATAATGTAGTTGTAGAATTATTCAGGGGTGTCGTCAAAACTTTTCTTAAGGAGGGGGATTAGTGGGAAGGGCAAGATAAATAAATTTTCAAATTCAAACATTTTCAGTTTTTCACTTGGGCTTACTTGAATAATATGACTTGTGGAATCCCCAGGTTCAATGCCACATTAACTATGATTATTAACTACTGAATCCAGTTCACCAGTTGAAATGCAGAAGATGAAACATTGTTTTTGAAAGGCCTCCATATTGGAACTACTTAATGAAATTTAATCATTTAGTTTAGGACGACTGACCAACCAGGTACCAATTTTATGTTTAATATCCAGTATCCATTTCCCTAATATTCATCCAAGTGTTATCTTTAAGCGTTTCTAATAGTCATTCTCTCAAGATTTTCCCAATAGAAATACAGGGTGTAACTAAATTCCTGTTACAGACTTTGAGGAAATATAGTGGGAACCAAGACGGTTATGTTTAGCATAGGAACTCGCGTCTGGAAACGTACCATTTTTCCCGCTACATGCAAAAAATAAAGAAAAAAAAAGTTGCTCTCCCTGACTGCTTGTCGTCAGGGTCCACAAGAAGGTCTCGATGTGACGACCATCTACGTCAACATAGATACGGTACCTCCATACCATGTTCTAGTACACATCCTTGGTTCAGCAACATCCGCCGTAGCCATAACCTACGCCAGAAGGTCTTCCTCGGATGCCACAGAGGTCTCGTATATCAAGGATTTTATGTGACTCTCTAGTAGTAGTCTAGCGGGGTCAAACCAGGAGATCGAGCAAAATGCTGGAAAGTTGAGCATGTGTTGTGGTGTTTTGCGTGTAGCGGGAAAACGGTACGTTTCCGGACACAAGTTCCTCTGCTAAACGTAAACGTCTTGGTCCCCACTACACGTCCTCAACGTCTGTAATGGGCATTTAGTTACATCCTGTATAACTTGAAAGCACTTCTACTGTCAATTATTCGAGCTAAATGATCCGCCCATTTCTTAGAATTAGTTGGAATGTGAAGTACAGTTGGCGATACTGCAAGTTAATATAGTCCTATTCCAGTTACTTAATAATAATAATAATAATAATAATAATAATAATAATAATAATAATAATAATAATAATAATAATAATAATAATAATGCTTTATTTTAGCTGTCAGATTTAAGGCCATAAGGCCTTCTCTTCCACTCAACCAGCGAATAGTAGAATTATACAAAAATTGCATATATATTACAATTTTAAGATATTATTAAAATACAGACTAAACAAAATACAATGATGATGTAATCTAATTCTAGCTAATACTAACAAAAACATAGAATATAATAAAATTAAAATGATATAAAATGAAGTAAGTAGCTTCCTAGATGATTATTAATGGAATGCTCTGTATAGTTGTTATGCAGTTAATATTTTCATTGTGTCGAACTTAAGATATCAGTTAATATGGATTTAAATAATGGTAGCGATTGACATTCCCTGACATGACTGGGAAGTGAGTTCCATGCTCTAGTCATAGATATTGTGTGAGATTCAGAGTATAGACATGTCCTGTGCTGTTATCAAAAGTAAAGAAGAGTCTTGTGACCTTGTTCCTAAGTTGTGATGAGCCGATACATTTTGAAAACGTGTTGTTAAATAACTTGGTAAATATGTGTGCAGAATTTGGAATAGTAAGGTATGTGAATGTAAAGTTCTTCTGTCATTTAGGCGTAGTCATGATAAGGATTGAAATGAAGGAGACACGTGGTCATAACGACGGAGATTGAATATAAATCGAATGCACGCTGTAGTCTGTCAGATCAGTTGTCAGATTAGTCAGTAATATGTCGCAGTAGTCGAAGTGTGGCATTATAAGTCTCTACAAGTATTTGTTTTAATTTTGTAGGAAGGAAGTTTTTAAAACTATTTAAAGAGTAAAGAATTGAGAACACTTTCTTACAGGTATTATTCACCTGTATTTTCCAGTCTAGGTGTTGGTCCATGTAGATACCCAGATTGTTTCACTACTAAGCTGTAGGGAATGTTTTTGTCCTTTAGGAGAATGGTAGGGATATTTTCGTAATTTATAATGTTTGGATTTGCCGATGTCCTATAATTATGCACTGTGTCTTGCCAGCATTTATATTAAGTTCATGTTTCCTCGACCACTGGGAAATTGCGTCTAGGTCACTATTTAGTTTGTCTAGTGTGTCATATACATCGTCAGGATGGGAGTGAATGTAAATTTGCAAATCCTCAGCGTATAGATGATGTCGACAATAAGTAAGTCTAGTGGCTATATCGTTAATATAGAGAACAGAAGTGATCCTAACACTGAACCTTGTTGGACGCCACCCTTCAGTGATAGCCAGGATGAGGAAAGTTCTGCATTGGATACACATTGCTGGCGATCATGAAGGTAGGATCCAAGCCAGTTAACAGCATTTTCCGAAAGATTCAGAGCGCGTAATTTTGCTATTAATATGTCAGTGTTAACAGTGTCGAAAGCTTTACTGAAGTCCAAGAGTGTAAACATTGTTATGTGGCCACTGTCCATTGCTTCCCGCGCATCTTCGGTAACTTTAAGAAGTGCGGTTGCCGTACTATGGCCTGTCCTAAAACCTGGGAAAGATAGCTTCAGATTTTGTGGTATTTTGCGTGTAGTAGGAAAATAGTACGTTTCTGGACATGAGTTATTATGCTAAGCGTAACCATCTTGGTTGTCACTACACTCCTCAGTCTATAACTGAAATTTAGTTACCATTTTTAAGTTTAGACCGGGAAAGTACCATAGTTATTTATCCTAAAATTTCAGTTAATCGTGTTTTATCCAGTTTAAATATAAAAATGCGTATTTATGTTGCAATAAGACATGGTTGCCTCGTGCCTAATTTTCGTTCTTTGTCTTGTGTTCTTTAACTCTTTGATATAAAAACGAGTTCTTAAAATCACATTTTGTAATTTGATAGCTACGTAAAAAGTGCATAATTTACTTCATCATTACCCACACACACTGACACACTATCATAGTAAAAAACTTGAGGGTAGATCTTTATTCATGTTATGCAATAAAAACTGGAATGCACAGCTTGCTGCTCTTCCTTCCTCTCAAGAATATCTCAAGTACAGCCACCTGCAAAAGATTTTAAACATTGAATCATATGTTCTAAGATTACGGTATTTATCTAGTGATTAAATTAGTTAAGGAGCAATATTCATTGGTCCAATTTTTTTATTCAATGTCATTTCTACACTTCTGGTGTTCTCTCCTGGCATTGGCGTAATTGTGTAACCCACTTCTGAGGTTGGGGCACCTGAAAGGTGGGTTACGGCTGCCCCCATTATATGATGGGTAATGATGATTGTAGTGGTGCGCCAGGAGAGTCCTTAATCCTAAATTTAATATAAGGCGATTGTGATGGCCATATAATGTTCGGGGATTGTTTGTGTCTTAAAGTTTCCTGACATTTATCTTACAAGTGAGGAAAAACCCCGAAAAGAAAACCTTATTCAGGAAACATGCCCGAGCGGGATCGAACCTGGGTCCGCTGCGTTACAAGGCAGCACGCTCCCTCGATATTAAGCGGTGAATTTCGGTCCAAAATTACTTATATGGATCTAATTACGTTTAATAACTTTAATACAAATAATGAATATATTTTATCTCTATCCTTAGCGACAGTTGCGCGAATTTAGACCTACATAGTTGATCAAGATGGATTAATGGTTACTTGCTTCCCCGTGGATCACAAGTTCGGGGATCAAACCTGGATGAAGTCGGTGGATTTTTCAAGGAGTAAGCATTCTGAACATGATCTCCTTCGGAAGATGTATAAAATAATTCGTTGGATGTCGTAGAATTACAGAATTTAAAAGAGCTTCAATTATGCGAATTTTACAAGTTTTATGAATACGCATAATAATAAGAAAACGAGAAAGAAACGAAAAGAAGAAACGAGGTAAAAGAACGAAGAAGAAGAACGAGGAAATAGACGAAAAGTAAGAAGAACGAGATAAAGAACGCAGATAGAGAACAACGAAAAAGAACGAGAAGATAGAAGAGAAGACAGAAAAAGAACGAAGAAGCGAAGAAGAATAGAAGGAAGAAGAAGAAGAAGAAGGAGAAAAAGAACGAAGAAGAAGAAGGAAAAGAACGAAGGAAGAAGAAGAAGGAGGAAAATAGAACAAGAAGAAGAAGAGGAGAAAAAAACGAAAGAAGAAGATAAAAGAACCAAGAAGAGAAGAAGAAAGAGAAAAAGAAAGAAGAAGAAGAAGAAAGAGAAAAAGAACGAGAAAATGAAAAGAGAAGAAGAAAACGAGAAGAAGAAGAAAGAGAAGAAGAAAGGAAAAAGAAACGAAAAAAGAAGAAATAGAAAAAGAAAGAGGAAGAAGAACAGAAAATAAAAAAGAACGAGAAGAAGAAGATATAAAAGAACGAAGTAGAAGAACGATAAAAATAAACGAAGAAGATAACGGAAAAAAAATAAGTAAGAATAAGAACTATAAAAATAACGAAGAATATAATAACTTAAAAATAACTAATAATGATAAGAATAACTATAAAAAATAATAATAATGATAATAATAACTATAAAAATAACTAATAATGATAATAATAACTAAAAAATAACTAATAATGATATGATAATAACTATAAAATAACTAATAATTAATGATAATGATAAACTATAAAAATACTAATATAATGATAATAATACACTATAAAAATAACTAAATTATGAATAATAATACTATATAAAATAAATAATAATAAATGATAATAACTATTAAAAATAACTAATAATGATCATAATAATATAAAAATAAACTAATAATAAGAACTATAAAAATAACTAATTAATAATAATAACTATAAAAATAATAATAATAATAATAACTATAAAAATAACTAATAATAATAATAACTATAAAAATAACTAATAATAATAACTATAAAAATAACTAATAATAATAATAACTATAAAAATAACTAATAATAATAATAATAATAATAACCGCAATGATGATAGTAGCAACTGTAATAATAAAAATAATAATAGGGCCTATACATTATTATTATTAATGTAGATACCTCTGAGCAAAATTCATTGGGCATTTCACGCCCAGCTTTGAATTGCGTTGCTAATGACTTGACTATTTAATAAACGTTGTGAATGTAATACATGAGCCTACTACTATGGCCAGTTATAAAGGGTGTGAAATAAGACCCTCATCAACCGAGTGACTGCAAGGACTTTCAATATTAGTATGTATGTACCAATTAGGCAGTGATGACAGTTTTACATAAAATTACACACAGAAGTCACTTCGGTATTCTACAAAATAAAACATTTAATTAAATTAGGCCTACATTGCATAAGATAGGCCTACTCAATGAAAACTTTATAAAAACTGAGTTTAGTTTATAATGATTTAGATAAGTTACTTAAACGTGATTTTAAGCAGATTCCGAAGGAATGAAGGTATTGAAGTAGTTCTTATGAAAATCTTAAAAAAACAAATAAAAAAAATCTTAAACGATCCTAACTAGTAGACACCGAAAGTGATAGAGGCCTATATATGTATATATATATATATAAGTCATAGGCTTTAACAAAAAAGAAGAAACCATGAAGATAAACAAAATCTGGATCCCGGCACTGCACAATACGACAACGAAGCCTATGACTTCTGCTAGCGACAGCCTGGACAAAACAGCACGCAACACGGACCGCGCAGAAAACCGCCTCTCCACCAGGGGCGTGCCTATAAATAGGGAGGGAGTTTCCAACGACCAGCCAGTCTGCAGCCGACTGTTGAGGAGTTCACAGAGAGCACGCAGTATCTCCTGAAGATGTCTACCGCAGCAGTAGACGAAACGTCGAGTAGAAGAACGACTGGACCACGGCCTATATGCCCGGAAGACGAACCTAATAGGGATCATAAGAAATATATTTATTACTTGTAGTGAGATCACATATTTAGGAATTAAAATAAATAAAAACGGGAGTTATAAAGAGGAAATAAGAAATAGAAATAAACAAAGGAAAATTTGCAATTGCTTGCCTCAATGGAATATTGTGGGATAAAAATATAAGTAATAAAAATTATGGTATTCGAAAGATTACCCAGGAAAACATTGGAATGGTGTCCACCTGGAAGAAGGAGGAAAGGAAGACCTCGAAACTCGTGGATGCAGGAAATAAGAACTGGAATGAGAGCAAGAGGACTGGAGGACATGGATTGGATGGAGAGAGACGAGTGGAGAAGAGAAATAAAACTTTAGGAACAAAAAGATGTATAAACATTAAAATTCTGTATATGAATAAATAAAGAAATAAAAATAAAATGAATATATATCATACAATTATTGTTAAAGGCATCATTACTTATGGAGCAGAACTTTGGTCATTAACAAAAAAACAAGTAAGTATCTTTTTGGCAACGGAAATGGATTTTATATGAAGGGCAGCAAGAATTTCAAGAAGAGAAAAAAATAGGAACTCAGTTGTAAGGGAGAAAATGAAGATTGAAGACACTATTTTAGATTATATTAGATAAGATGGTACGGACATGTCCAGCGAATGGAAGAGTATCGACTACCAAAATCTGTTTTGGAATGGAAACCTGAGGGAAGACGAAGCAAAGGAAGACCTAAAACCTCCTGGAGTCAGGGAATATGTTTAAACTTGAGGGAGAAACATCTACAACGAGGAGATTGGATGGACCGACAAAATTGGCTACTAGGAATCGGACGATGTCAAAGACATTAATCAATCGATGATCCATCTATCTATTAATACAATTTAAGTAAGTCAAATAATTTATTAGTCTTCAATTTTTATCTTAAATTTTTGTCTTTTTCATGCGATTTTTATAATCTGTTATTAATTATATTATTTAAGTTTGTGTCAAATAATGCTACAATTACAATAGGCCATATATTACGATAATGCATAATTTGTTTTCACTGCAGTTGGACACTTTTAAATAAGCTGACATCAGATTTTTTTTCCCCAATTTAACAAAATAAATATATTTTCCGTAAACCAGCAAAATTAGATTATAGATTTGACTTGCTGAGAAGTTGTTTGGTTTACACAGTTCTTATTTGAACGAGTTTTCTTATTTTAATTTTGGACAAGATTTTCAGAATTTGAACACTGTTTCATTAGGTGTGAGTAGACATATATTTTATTTTAATGTTGGAAATTGAAATATTATCGCCTTGGTTCGTGACCCTTAGCAGACGAATGACGTGTTAAACTGAGATCCAGAATTTCTAGTAACATTTAAGTTCCCCTGGTTGTGAAGAGGTTATAATTTAGTGTCTCCACAAGACAGTTGTGTAATTTGTAAATTACACACACGGTTCATTTCCTCAATTACTTGTGTTTTATCCACTTCCTGTTTGGTCACATGCTATTAGTTATCTAAGGGATTCTTCACCCCTTTTCCGACATACTACAAAAACACATCTGTATGTTTTCTGAAAATACATTACTAGGATTTTATGAAAGTGGTGAATTTACGTTCAATTTGAGGGATTCCATCTGGCCAAGAACAATAATAAAAAGTTATACACTTTGGAAGATCAAAAATGGATTAAGTATATATGCTCCACATATATGGTGTAAATACACTGCTAGTTTATGCCAATGATGTAGGGTTATTGGGCGATAGCGAGGAGGTACTAAGCCACACACACACGCTGCTGGGTAACACTAAGAACTAAGGACTGGAAGTAAACATCAATAAAACTAAATATATGTTCACACATACAAATATATTAAGTTATATAATGGAAATGGGCTGATAATAGCAAATGAGAGAAATTTAGAAGAAGGGCTGAATTCAAATATCTTACTTACTTACTCACTGGCATTATCGAACTAGTAGGTTTATGGCCGCGTGCAGATAAGCTCTCCATACATACCTATCTTGAGCTAATGCTTTCCAATCATTCCCTGTATAATCTACTTCCCTCAAATCACAGTTAATGTTATTCTCCAACCTCGTTTTTGGTCTACCAACTGGGCGACTTCCCTCTGGTTTTCCTACTAGAAGCTTCCATGCACGTCTTTCATTCCCCATACGTGCCACATGTCCTGACCATCGCCGTCTACGAGACTTAACTGTTCTTATTAGGTTATCTGGCTTCCTATAAAGACCATGAAGTCCATCGTTAAGTAGTCTTCTCCATTCACCTGTCTGTACACCTCTCTTTGGTCCAAAAAATTTTCCTAACAACTTTATTCTCAAATATTCGTAATTACCTTTCCTCCCTTAAAGTAAGAGTCCATGTTTCGCATCAATATAAGATAACTGGTAGAATAATAGTTTTTTATATTTTCAGTTTAACGTTTTTTGAAAAGAGTTGGGACATCAAAAGTCTCTGTAATGTATAATAGCGCGCATTTCCAGAATTGAGTCTATGTTTAATTTCTTTATACATCTCATTCCTACTTGTGATTATTGTTCCTAAGTATTTGAACTCAGCCACTTCCTCAAAATTTCCCTCATTTGTCATTAGCTGTCCATTTCCATTATATAATGTATTTCTACGTGTGGCCATATTTTTTAGTTTCATTGATATTTACTTCCAGTCCTAATTTCTTAGTGTTACTCCAAAGTGGATTTCAGATATCTAGGAACAATAATTACAAATAGAAATGAAATGCACAAAGAAATTGAACGTAGACTAATTTCTGGAAAAGTGTGCTACTATACATTACAAGGACTCTCGTCGTCCTAACTTCTCCCAAAAATAAATAAATAAATAAAATAAAAATAAATAAAAAATAAACTGAAGATATATAAAACTGCTATTCTCCCAGTTATATTATATGGATGCGAAACACGGACGCTTACTTTAAGGGAGGAAAGGAGATTACCAGTATTTGAGAATAAAGTTCTTAGGAGAATTTTTGGACCAGAGAGAGATGAACAGACAGATGAATGGAAAGTACTACATAACAGTGAACTACATGGTCTTCATAGAAAACCAGATATAATAAGAACAGTTAAGTCTCGCAGACTGCTATGGGCGGGACATGTGGTACGAATGGGGAATGAAAGAGGGGCATGTAAACTTCTAGTAGGACAACTAGAGGAAAGGCACCCAGTTTGTAGATCAAGAATGAGGTGGGAGAATAATAAGATTAACCATGATTTGAGGAAGTAGATTATACAGGGGATGATTGGAAAACATTCGCTGAGGATAGGGATGTATGGAGAGTTATGTCCGCGGCGGCCATGAACTTACGGGTTCGATAGAGCCAGTGAGGTAGTCTATGTTCTACACATACAGAAGGTAATTCAAAATTGCAAATAATCAATGAAAATTCTTAACTCATATAGGTAAATACTAATTTATTAAGGGGATATATCTTGTTTAGATTTAGCAAAACTAAAGAATAAAAAATAAATAATAGATAAAAATTGGTCTTCGTAAAACTAAATAAAATTGCTAACTCTAAGGCTAGTTGAGTCCGGAGGTTCAACACCTAATTTCTTACGACACTCCATTGCCCCTCCCCCACTTTCATCTGACTGTATCACTTGAAAGCTCCGTAATACATTTGAATATTATCGTTCTACAAAAAATCTAGATCTTCCATTTTGTTCTTTTTCACCAAGGTTTCTCAATAAATATTTAAAGCGATTCTATTGCACATATCAATCCACAATTTAAGATAATTATCCTAACTAGGCCTACATTATTATGAATGGTATAAATTATAGAGTTCTTCTTTGTGAAGTTTCAACTATTCCTCATTTTTATCTTTTATGCGTCTGAATATTCCTCTTAGGAACCTATTCAAAAAGTGTATGTGTATATATATATATAAACTAACTCACTGGAACCATCGAACATAGGTTCACGAACGCGCGGACATAAGTTCTCCATACATCCCTATCGTGTGCTAATGTTTTCCATTCATCTCCTGTATAGACTACTTCTCTCAGATAAGGGTTGATGTTATCTTCCACCACATTCTTGGTCTACCAACTGTGCGTTTTCCCTCTGGTTTTTCTACAAGAAGATTTCATGTCTCTCTTTCAATCACCATTCGAGCTACATATCCTGCCCATCGCAGTCTAACTAACTAACTATCTGACTGACTGACTGACTGACTCTATCGAACCCGTATATAAGCATATATAAGTCACTATGTCGCAACTATTATTATGTATTAATTTCTAAAAAAAATCCAAACGGTAGAATAATAATCTTGACAAAAACATTGTGTAAACATTAGAAAGTGATGTATGAATATTTTACTTTTGGTCCAGTTGATTAGACGAATTGTGAACAGAATAATGATGGATTAAGGAGAGAATTCTGAAAAATTTTAAATATACTCTAATCCATATTTTTTCTTTAATATAACTAACTAACGGACACTATCCAACCCTTAGGTTCATGCCTCGCGGACATAAGCTTCCATACATCCCTATCCTGAGTTAACGTTTTCCAACAATTTCCTGTAAAATCTTCTTCCCTCAAATGATAGTTAACATTATTCTCCCACCTCATTCTTGTTCTACCAACTGGCCGTTTTCTCTCTGGTTTTCCTACAAGAACCTTCCATGCACGTCTTTATTCCCCATTCGCGCCACATGTTCTGCCCATCGCAGTATAAGAGACTTAACTGTTCTTATTATATCTGGCTTCCTATAAAGACCATGTAGTTCATTCTTATGTACGTCTTCTCCATTCACCCGTCTGTTCATCGCTCTATGGTCCCAAAATTTTCCTAAGAACTTTATTCTCAAATACTCGTAATCTCCTTTCCTCCCTTAAAGTAAGAGTCCATGTTTCTCAGCGATATAATATAACTGGTAAAATAATAGTTTCATATATTTTCAGTTTAACGTTTTTTGAAAGGAGTTGGGACATCAAAAGTTTCTGCAATGCATAATAGCACGCATTTCCAGAATTGAGTCTATGTTAAATTTCTTTGTGCATCTCATTCCTATTTGTGATTATTATTCTTAGGTATTTGAATTCAGCCACTTCCTCAAAATTTACCTCATTTGTCATTAGCTGTCCATTTCCATTATATAATGCATTTCTACGTGTGACCATGTATTTAGTTTTATTGATATTTACTTCCAGTCCTAATTCCTTAGTGTTACTCAATAGTGTGTGCGAGTTGTCCTTTAGTATCTCCTCACTATCGCCCAATAGTACTACATCATCAGCATAAACTAACAGCTTATTAATACAATTGAGTTGTAGGCCTTCCTCAGCCTCTAAAGATTTGATAGCATGCTCTAGTACAATATTAAATAGTAGAGGAGATAGTGCATCTCCTTGCTTCAACCCATTCTGGATTTCAAAAGTGTTTGCCTACACGCACCCTACTCTTTGTGCCATTTAAACACATTCGTGTAAGTCTAACTAACTTTTTAAGAATTCCGAACTCCAGCAGGATACTATATAACTTCTCCCTCTTAATTGAATCATATGCTTTCTTGAAGTCTACATATAGTTGATGTACAGTACCATTATATTCCCAGTTCTTTTCTAAAATTTGTATTACACTAAAAATCTGATCTGTTGTAGATCTTTTTCTTCTAAATGCACATTGATGATCTCCTAGAATGTCATCAATATAGGGAGTAAGTCTGCTTACTAATATATTTGTTAGATTTTTGTACGAAGTTGAAAGTAATGAGATGCCTCTGTAGTTGTTGCAATCAGTTTTATCTCCTTTCTTATAAATTGGTACAATAATAGATTCTTTCCATTCATCTGGAAGAGCTTTTTTTTTCCAAATCATACTAAGCAACCGGCGTATCTTGTCCATCAAATTTTCTCCCCCTGATTTTATCAGTTCTGCTGGTATCTCATCCGAACCTGATGCTTTATACATCTTCAATTTTCCTATCGCCATTTCAACCTCTAATGCACTTGGTTCTGCGACTAGCACTTCTGCTGTCTGTAACTTATCCTCCTCAATGTCCTGTTCTGTATGTACATTTAATAGCTGATTAAAGTATCTTTTCCGTCTATTTAATATACTCCTGGAATCTGCAATCATTTCCCCATTTTCATTCCGAAATATGTTTGTCCTAGCCTGAAACCCTTTCTTCTCTATCGTAATTCCCTGATATAATTCTCTAATTTTCCAATTTTTGCATTCATTTCAAGATCATTAATTTCCTCTCACAAAAATTACCTCTTTTTACTCTTTAGTAACCTGGTGGTTTCCCGTCTAATACTACCGACTTACTATAAATTTACCTCATTTGGCTCGTGTAACCATTCCATTTTTGCTATCTTTCTTTTCTTTACACTGTCGGTACACTCCTCATCAAACTATTTCTTGTTTTCCTCTTTTTTAAATAACCAATGCTTTCTGATGCTGAAAATTTAATAGTATCTCTTATAGCATCTCATTCTTTATTTATATCAGTTTCTTCTTCGTTTGCCACATTGTCATCTGAAGATTCCAGTACTTCAAATCTATTAGCAATTTTGATTTGGTATTCTTGCTGCGTTTCATCATTTTTCAAGTTTTTTAATTCAAAATTTTCAGAATTATTTTAGTGTTTGTTCTTCTCATAAGCGATAGTCGTCTGATTTTCACCCTGACCAGATGATCCGAATTGCAGTCTGTCCCTCTAACTGATCTAACATCGATGATGCTACTGTGCCAGCGTTTGTCCACTATTACACGATCTATCTGGTTCCGAGTTTCGCCATCTGGAGCCGACCAGATGTATCGTTATGCTGAAATGTTTTGCTCTTAACAATTAGATCTTTGATGTGGCAAAGGTGACTAATCTAACCCCATTGTCGTTACTATCTTCATGACGACTGAATTTGCCTATTGTTGGTTTGAATATATATTCGCGCCCCACTTTTGCATTAAAATCTCCTAAGACAATTTTCATATGATATCGTGAAAGGCTATCAAATATGCATTCTAATTCTTCATAGAACTCATTCTTGATATTCTCATCTTTATTTTCCATGGGAGCATGTACATTTACAATTATAAAATCATGTCGTTTACCCTATTATGTATGATATCCTGTCACTGACAAACTTAAGATCTCGGATAGCGGACAGGATCGTTCTTCGGACTAAAAAACCCGTTCCAAATGCAGGTATTTCTGCACCCCATAGTGTAATGTAAAGCTTCCTGATTCCTGACTACCTTCTCCTGGCCATCTAACTTCGTGTAAAGTGACAATATCTAAGGGCGATTTATCTAATTCCCGCGTTAATATCTCTAGTGCTCCGCTACTGTATAAAATCCTAACATTCCATGTTTCTAAGAACATGTCCCTGTGTTTGAGCCTTTGGCATTGGTTCCCTGAAGTAGTCCCCGCCTGGAGAACCGAATGGAGGACTATTTGACCTCCGGAAAATTTTATCCTAGTGGAACCCATGTCCGCATTACTTGACGGTTGATTTTTACGGTGAAAGATTGTCACTCTTTCGACCAAGGTACTTTTTTCGTCTGGCTTATCACCTTCGAACAGTCCGGCATGGGTAACCCTATCGGCCGCAATGTTACCGCCGGCAAAGCTCTCGGGATCATTTAAGCACGCAAGCCACTCCACTACGACAAGGTAGAGATACCATAGGGGGGGGTCTTTAATTTAGGCTACTATATAATATATAATGCAACTTATTATATATATATAAGAAACAAATTAGATGAAACATTAGAAACTCAGGTATAAGCGAGAAAATGTAGATTGAAAACACTATTTTAGATTATATTAAAACTCAGCAATTAAGATAGTTACGTTCATGTCCAACGAATGGAAGAGGATCGGCTACCATAATGTGTTTTGGAATGCAAACGTAAGGGAAAAAGAGGGAGAGGAAGACCTAGAACCTCCTGGAGTCAGGAAATATATTTATACATGAAGGAGAAACATCTTCAACAAGGAGATTGGATGGTACGACAAAATTGGGTATTAGGAATCGGACGATGTCAAAGACATTAATCAACCGATTATCTATCTATCTATCTATCTATTTGAACTATATATATATATATATATATATATATATATATATATATATATACATATATTTTATACACCATCGTTTTTCTTTAATATGCTAGAAATCGAATGAAGAAAAAACGTGTTAATATCAACACTCAAATTACAGCCACAACCCTAATCAATAAGCACAAGGGAAAGGTATTAGTTTGATGACGAAGTGGAAGTAACGGTAGCGATTAATATGTATGAAATAGTTGTCTAAATGAGTCTCATTTTCTTCTCTTTCCCGCGCAGCTGTTACAACTTATGTATATGTTATAAAACGAGAGAAAACTGATAAGGATGGAACACGCCAGGACGGTCTCACACCAATAATATAATATCTACATTAAAAAGTACCGTGATACACACATGTTGGATAATACTTTACATGATTTTTACTTTTATCCAAAGTTCAGGAGAGTACTAATAATAATAATAATAATATAATAATATAATAATAATAATAATACTAATAGATAATACTATATTAATAATAATAATATTAATAATAATACCATCATCCTCCTCCTCATCCTCTTCATCCTCATCTCATCCATCCCTCATCCTCATCTCATCCCTCCTCCTCCTCCTCTCCTCCTCCTCCTCCCCCTCGTCCTCCTCTCCCTCCCCCTCGTCCTCCTACCTCCTCCTCCTACCTCCATCGTCCTCCTCCTCCTCCTCCTCCTCGTCATCCTCCTCTCCTCGTCCTCTCCCTCCTCCTCCTCTCCGCCTCCTCATCGTCCTCCTCTCCTCGTACTGCCCCTCCTCCTCCTGCCCCTCCTCCTGCCCCTGCCCCTCCTCCTACTGCTTCTCTTCCTCAGGCCCTCATCCTCCTGCTGCCTCTTCCTCATCCTCGTCATCCTCCTCGTCCTCCTCCTCCCCCCTCCTCCTCCTCGTCCTCTCCTCCTCCTCCTCTCCTCCTCCCGTCCTCCTCCTCCTCCTCCTCCTCCGCCTCGTCCTCCCCCTCCTCCTGCCCCTGCCCCTCCCCCTCCCTCTGCCCTTCCTCCTGCCCCTCATCCCCCTGCCGCTCATTCCTCCCCGCCCTCCTCCTCCATGCCGGTCTCCTCCACCCCTCCTCCTCTTGCTCTCCTATCTCCTGCCCCTCATCCTCCTGCTCTCTCTTATCCTGCCCATCCTCCCTCCTGCTCCTCTTCCTCCTGCCCCTCCTCGTCTGCTGCCTCTTCCTCCTGCCCTCCTCGTCATGCTGCTCTCCCTCTGCCCCTCCTCGTCCTGCTGCTCTTCCTCCTGCCCCTCCTCCTCCTGCTGCTATTCCTCCTGACCCTCCTCCTCCTGCGCTCTTCCTCCTGCCCTCCTCCTCTGCAGCTCTTCCTCCTGCCCCTCTCCTCCCCCTCTCCTCCTCCCCTCCTCAACTCCTACATCCTACTCCTCCCTCCTCCCATCATCCTCCTCCTCCTCCTCATATCCTCCTCAGACTACTCCTCCCCTCCCCTAATCCGGACCCAGGCCTCCTCCTCCTTTCTTAGGCTCTTTGGGCTGTCCCCTCTACTTATAAATTGGACCCTGCTATACGTGAACCAACCCTTATAATTTCAAAGTAAGTGTGAGACTATTAAACAGAGCACTACAAACAAAAACAACAAAAGAAACAATGCTAAAGTTTTATAAGGTAATGACAGTTCCCATTGTGACATATGGATCAGAGAATTGGGCTATGAATAGATCAGACAGAATATTACAAGAAACACCAGAGATGAAGTTCCTCAGATACGTTGCGGGATATAGTCTAAGGGACCACATTTCTAGTGAAACAATTAGGCAAAAACTCAACATTTTTAATCTAAATGAAAAATACAAAACTATAAACAAAAATGACACGAATATATTTTAAGAATGGACTCTTCTAGGCTAACAAAATAAGCACTGTTGTATCAACCTCAAGGCTATAGAGATGTCCTATAAGACGATGGGAAGATAAATTCTGAGACCGGAACAGGCCGATGGCCTACCATGAAGATGAATAATAATAATAATAATAATAATAATAATAATAATAATAATAATAGTAATAATAATAAACTAAAATTACTATTTTACTGGCACAATCGAAACCATAGGTCCATATCCGCGCGGACTGAAACTTTTCATGTATCCCTATCTTGATTTGTTTTCAATCATCCGCTGTATAATCTTATAATCTACTTCCCTCAAATCATGGTTATTATTAATCTCCCGCCTCATTATTGGCCTACCTCTGGGCGTTTTCCTAACATTTTCAGAGGCTACTGTATAGATCTTCGAACCAAAGATATTGAAACCTCCTAGGGGTTGAATGAATGACAATTTAGACGTTTTTCTTTGATAATATCGTCTATTTTTTATTTTCTTTAAGCAAGTATTTATTGTAGGATGATACATAAAATGCAATGATCTCGAATAACAGTTCATATAAAATAACTATACCGACGTGAAAAGCACGTAAACACAGTGTCTTTTCTAACTTAAAAGTAAGAGTAATTTTTACCAATTTAAGAGAAATCCTAACTGCGTCTTAGTAAAAGAGCAGTTACACGAGAAGTAAGCTAGACTAGATTCGAACTGTACTTAGGAGAAGCTAAATGTGAACTGTACTGATGACAAGCTAGACGTGAACTATATTGATGAGAAGGTAAACTTGAACTGAACCGATGAGAAGGTAAACTTGAACTGTACTTAGGAGAAGGTAAACTTGAACTGTACCGATGAGAAGATAAACTTGAACTGTACTTAGGAGAAGGTAAACTTGAACTAAACCGATGAGAAGATAAACTTGAACTGTACTTAGGAGAAGGTAAACTTGAATTGTAGTTAGGAGAAGGTAAACTTGAACTGAACCGATGAGAAGGTAAACTTGAACTGTACTTAGGAGAAGGTAAACTTGAACTGAACCGATGAGAAGGTAAACTTGACTGAACTTAGGAAAAGGTAAACTTGAACTGTACCGAGGAAAAGATAAAATTGAACCGAACCGATGAGAAGGTAAATTGAACCGAACCGATGAGAACGTAAACATGAACTGTACTGATGAGAACGTAAACTTGAACTGTACCGATGAGAAGGTAAACTTGAACTGTACCGATGAGAAGGTAAACTTGAACTATACCGATGAGAAGATAAACTTGAACTGTACCGATGAGAAGATAAACTTGAACTGTACCGATGAAAAGGTGAACTTGAACTGTTACCGATGAAAGATGAAAATTGACTGTACCATGAGAAGATAAATTGAACTGTACCGATGAGAAGATAAACTTGAACTGTACCGATGAGAAGGTAAACTTGAACTGTACCGATGAGAAGGTAAACTTGAACTGTACCGATGAGAAGGTAAACTTGAACTGTACCGATGAGAAGGTAAACTTGAACTGTACCAATGAGAAGATAAACTCGAACTGTACCGATGAGAAGGTAAACTCGAACTGTACCAATGAGAAGTTTAAACACGAACTGTACCGATGAGAAGGTGAACTTGAACTATACCGATGAGAAGGTGAATTTGAACTGTACCATGAGAAGGTGAATTTGAACTGTACCGATGAGAAGGTGAACTTGAACTTTGCCGATGATGAACTCGAACTGTACCGATGAGAAGGTGAACTTGAACTGTACCGATGAGAAGGTGAACTAGAACTGTACCGATGAGAAAGTGAACTTGATCTGTACCGTAGAGAAGGTGAATTTGAACTGTACCGATGAGAAGTTAAACTTGAACTGTACCGATGAGAAGTTAAACTTGAACTGTACCGATGAGAAGGTAAACTTGAACTGTACCGATGAGAAGGTAAACTTGAACTGTACCGATGAGAAGGTAATTCGAAGTGTACCGATGAGAAGTTTAAACACGAACTGTACCGATGAGAAGGTAGACTTGAACTGTACCGATGAGAAGGTGAACTTGAACTGTACCGATGAGAAGGTGAACTTGAACTGTACCGATGAGGAGGTGAACTTGAACTGTACCGATGAGAAGGTGAAATTGAACTGTACCGATGAGAAGATAAACTTGAATTGTACCGATGAGAAGATAAACTTGAACTGTATCGATGAGAAGATAAACTTGAACTGTACCGATGAGAAGGTAAACTTGAACTGTACCGATGAGAAGCTAAACTTGAACTGTATCGATGAGAAGGTAAGCTTGAACTGTACCGATGAGAAAGTAAACTTGAACTGTACCGATGAGAAGTTAAGCTTGAACTGTACCGATGAGAAGATAAGCTTGAACTGTACCGATGAGAAGGTAAACTTGAACTGTACCGATGATAATGTGAATTTGAACTGTACCGATGATAAGGTGAACTTGAACTGTACCGATGAGAAGGTGACTTGAACTGTACCGATTAGAAGATAAACTTGATCTGTACCGATGAGAAGGTGAACTTGAACTGTACCGATGAAAAGATAAACCTGAAACGTACCGATGAGTTGATGAACTTGAACTGTACCGATGAGAAGGTGAACTTGAACTGTACCGATGAGAAGGTGTACTTGAACTGTGACGATGAGAAGGAGAACTTGAACGGTACCGATGAGAAGGTGAACTTGAACTATACCGATCAGATGGTGAATTTGAACTGTACCGATGAGAAGGTGAACTTGAACTTTGCCGATGAGAAGATGAACTTGAACTTTACCGATGAGAAGATGAACTTGAACTGTACCGATGAGAAGGTGAACTTGAACTGTACCGATGAGCAGGTGAACTTGAGCTGTACCGATGAGAAGATAAACTTGATCTGTACCGATGAGAAGGTGAACTTGACCTGTACCGATGAGAAGGTGAACTAGAACTGTACCGATGAGAAGATAAACTTGAACTGTACCGATGAGAAGATAAACTTGAACTGTACCGATGAGAAGGTAAACTTGAACTGTAGCGATGAGACTAAACTTGAACTGTACCGATGAGAAGGTAAACTTGAACTGTACCGATGAGAAGATAAACTTGAACTGTACCGATGAGAAGATAAACTTGAACTGTACCGATGAGAAGGTGAACTTGAACTGTACCGATGAGAAGATAAAGTTGAACTGTACCGATGAGAAGATAAAGTTGAACTGTACCGATGAGAAGATAAACTTGAACTGTACCGATGAGAAGATAAACTTGAAGTGTACCGATGAGAAGGTAAACTTGAACTGTACCGATGAGAAGGTAAACTTGAACTGTACCGATGAGAAGGTAAACTTGAACTGTACCGATGAGAAGGTAAACTTGAACTGTACCGATGAGAAGTTGAACTTGAACTGTACCGATGAGGAGGTGAACTTGAACTGTACCGATGAGGAGGTGAACTTGAACTATACCGATCAGATGGTGAATTTGAACTGTACCGATGAGAAGGTGAACTTGAACTTTACCGATGAGAAGATGAACTTGAACTTTATCGATGAGAAGATGAACTTGAACTGTACCGATGAGTAGGTGAACTTGAACTGTACCGATGAGAAGGTGAACTTGAACTGTACCGATGAGAAAGTAAATTTGAACTGTACCGATGAGAAGATAAACTTGAACTGTACCGATGAGAAGATAAACTTGAACTGTACCGATGAGAAGGTAAACTTGAACTGTACCGATGAGAAGGTAAACTTGAACTGTACCGATGAGAAGGTAAACTTGAACTGTACCGATGAGAAGGTAAACTTGAACTGTACCGATGAGAAGGTAAACTTGAACTGTACCGATGAGAAGGTAAACTTGAACTGTACCGATGAGAAGGTAAACTTGAACTATACCGATGAGAAGGTAAACTTGAACTGTACCGATGAGAAGGTAAACTTGAACTGTACCGATGAGAAGGTAAACTTGAACTGTACCGATGAGAAGGTAAACTTGAACTGTACCGATGAGAAGGTAAACTTGAACTGTACCGATGAGAAGGTAAACTTGAACTGTACCGATGAGAAGGTAAGCTTGAACTGTACCGATGAGAAGGTAAGCTTGAACTGTACCGATGAGAAGGTAAGCTTGAACTGTACCAGTTCCGATGAGAAGGTGAACACGAAATGTACCGATGAGAAGGTAAACTTGAACTGTACCGATGAGAAGATAAACTTGAACTGTACTGATGAGAAGATAAACTTAGTATATTCTGATGATGTAGTATTATTATGCGATAGCGATGTGATAGTAAGAGTCAACACCCACACTGTATTGAGTAACACTAAGGAATTGTAAGTAAACATCGATAAAACTAAATAATTAAATTATAACACGTGGCAAATCGTATAATTGAAGTGGAAACTTATTGAGAAATGAGAGGCATTTTGAAGAAGTGGCTGAATTAAAATTCCTAGTAACAATAATTACAAACAGGAATGAGGCGGAGAAAGAAATTAAACATAGGCTCAATTTTGGATGTGCATTTTGTCATCCCAATTTCTCTAAACATATTAAACTGAAATAAATAAATAAAATACAAATAAAACTGTTATTATCCTAGTTATATGGATGCGAAACATAGACTCATAATTTAAGGGAGAATAAAATTCTAAGGCATATTTTTGGACAAAGAGAAATGAAGAGACAGGCGAATGGAGAAGATTACATAAGTGAGAAACATGATCTTTCACGGAAATCAAATGTAATAAAAACGGTTTAGTATGGTAGTCAACGATGGGCAGGACATGTGGCAGGAATGGGGAATGAGGAGCATGGGAACTGCTTGTAGAGAAACCAGATGGAAAGATCCCAGAAGGTTGATGAAGAATCAGGCGGGAGAAAAACACTAACCAGTTTTTGAGGGACGTAAATTATACAGGGGATAATTGGAAACTATAGCTCAGGATAGAGATATATGGAGAGCTTATGTCCGCGTGAACGTGAACCTACGGGTTAATAGTGCCAGTTAGTAAATTATTTAAATTAATGGTCCTGTCGGCCTGTTTCACTCACGGACAGCATGATTATGGTAAATCTTAAGTGGAGCTATCAGATAAAATACCTATGCACTTCATTTGAATTTTTTTTTTGTCTCTCTGTTAATGCCATGTATACACATTTAAAAATGTTAATGGCTATCTTCGAATGTGACTCATAATTTAAGGGAGAATAAAATTCTAAGGCATATTTTTGGACAAAGAGAAATGAAGAGACAGGCGAATGGAGAAGATTACATAAGTGAGAAACATGATCTTTCACGGAAATCAAATGTAATAAAAACGGTTAAGTATGGTAGTCAACGATGGGCAGGACATGTGGCAAGAATGGGGAATGAGGAGCATGGGAACTGCTTGTAGAGAAACCAGATGGAAAGATCCCAGAAGGTTGATGAAGAATCAGGCGGGAGAAAAACACTAACCAGGTTTTGAGGGACGTAAATTATACAGGGGATAATTGGAAACTATAGCTCAAGATAGAGATATATGGAGAGCTTATGTCCGCGTGAACGTGAACCTACGGGTTAATAGTGCCAGTTAGTAAATTATTTATATTAATGGTCCTGTCGGCCTGTTTCACTCACGGACAGCATGATTATGGTTAAACTTAAGTGGAGCTATCAGATAAATACCTATGCACTTCATTTGAATTTTTTTTGTCACTCTGTTAATGCCTCGTATACACATTTAAAAATTTTAATAGCTATCTTCGAATGTGACAAATATTAAAAGCAACTGATTTTTGTAGCTGAATTTAAGCCCTAAGAGTGATCGTGTAGCCCAAATAAAATGCCTGTTTGTTACCGTAACATTTGGCAATTGAGAATTATACTTACGGAGGCAGGAACTATAGTTGGAGTTATTACTTTCTAAGATTTCCGATGAATAGCAAATACTTCCTTATATCAAATTACTTTTTCCATAAAAAAAACTTGTCTTTTCCAGTATAGTTTAGTAATCATTCTGCATCAAATATACTACAGGGCCATTGATACAGCTACATATGTCTTCCTTAAAATGCAATCTGGCTCAGAGAACAAGTCTAGTACGAGGGTCACTCAGAAAGTTTCCGGATATTGGCAAAATTTTAGAGATAATATAAAACTTACCATTACATCTTCTCAAAGTACTCTCCCTGAGCATCTATGCATCGTTGCATCCTCCTGAACAACAATTGGAAGCATTGGCGCCAGTCACTTTCATCCAGTGCACAGAGCTCCCCTTAGTATGCTGCAACCGCATCTTCAGGTGTTGAAAACCGCTTATCACGCAATCGAGCCTTCACCGTGGGGAACACAAAGAAGTCTCACGGTGCCAGTTCCGGACTGTAAGGAGGATGGGTCAACTGCAAAGGAGTCCCCCTCAGAAACTTATTTGTCAGGTGGGCGGTGTGGGCAGAGGCATTGTTGTGGTGCAACAGGATGCCGCTCAGTTCAGATCTTGGGCGCTGTTCTCGCAATTTTTGGAATACCTGTGGGAAGGCAAGTGTAATGTATAACTGTGTAGTCACTGTCCTTTGATGTTCAAGTGGCATTGTTGCCACATGGCCACCTGTAGCAAAGCAAGTGAGGACCATTTTCTTCCTAATACTTTTTGCTCTCTTCACTTTGACTAATCGATCATCATCAGGAAAGACCCATAACAACGACTGACGCGTTTTTCTGGATCATATTGGTAAATCCAGGTCTCGTCACTTATAATCTCAGAAATGCGTCGAGAGTTCCCATTGTTGAATCTCCAAAGCATTTCATGGCACCATTCCACTCGAGTGATCTTTTGAACTTCAGTGAGCCTATGTGGCACCCAACGAAATTACACGTTGTTGACCCTAAGATAGATATGAAGAATTTTTTTCAACACTCACCGATCTAATCCTCAGGGATGCCTAAATATCTTTATAGTAGTAGTAGTAGTAGTAGTAGTAGTAGGACTTTATTAGACAAAAAGTAAGATATTTACAATATTATTTACAAATATGGGTCGCACGGGCAGTAAGCCGTATGTGCTGTTGACAGTCCGTTACAATAAAGTAATAATTGGTACTAGTGTAAAGAAAAATAAACAACAACAAATCAATAACATTACAATTACATAAAGAAAACACAATAATATTACAATTCAATAATAACACAATAGCATTATACACTAAAAAAACATTAACATTACAATTACATAAAGAAAACACAATAATATTACAATTAAATAATAACACAATAGCATTATACACTAATTAATTTATATATAATTGTTAAGAATTAATGGTATTGCATTTTGATAACATATATTTATTCATGAATGAGTGTTGTCCTTATTTTCCGCGTTTTGTCCAGAAATTTACCGACGTTTATCCAATTTTCTGGATTTACCAATAACTCGTAGCATGCCAATCTTTCCCGATTTGAATTTAGAAATATTTCCGGAAATAACTGACGTCTCCAATATTCTAAATCATTACATTTTCCTAATATATGTATCTCATCTTCAAAGTTCCCGCACATTGGACATATTCGCATATCGTGATCGTCGCTAATTTTTAGAAATTTCCATGCCCCTAGCCTAAACCAAGCAAGCCCTGATCTCTCCTTAAATCCTAGGTTGAGTATATACGATTCTTTTCCCCAGACGTGTTTTAGGTCTCTTTGTAAACACAGTGAGCGTTTTCCTGTACAATCGGCGAAAGTATGTTGTTGGTTTAAAATATCTTTATAAGTCATACGGGCGTAATCTCGCACCATCTTCTCCACAGCATCGATGTTTTCCACACTCACTGCCATCGACGGGCCTCCCGCTCTTCTCTTCATCTTCAAGAGAGGTTCTGTCCTTCTTAAACTCCGCAAACAATTGAAAACTGTGGCACTGGAAGGGGCAAGGTCCTCAAAAGCTTGTGTAAGTCTTTCAAGCGATTGCGCCTTGTTTAAGCTACTTTTAAAATAATAGAAAATCATTGCTCGAAAATGTTCTCGCTGTGGTTCCATGTTGCAATCTGATATTGCCCATCACCCCCTACTATTTGACCCACAGCTGCTAAGGGTTGAGGGGTGCGGGTGGGCGGAAACTATGTCAGCTGACTAACAAAGGACCTCCCAACACGCTCCTGGCACTGTTATCTTTCTATCGTAAATGGTACAGCCCGGTCCGGAAACTTACTGAGTGACCCTCCTAGTGTTCCCTGAAACTGCTGAAGTGCAAGACCTGAAGAACGTAGGAGAGCCACAAGTGAAATTAAATATAATCTGTCATGTCGAACCCTTTAGTTGCATTTACTAATCCTTGAGCTAGACGTATGGTTACGCAGTCATTTTAGACAAATTGTACAATTCTTCTCTTCTGTCAATTGCTGAATAAACTGTGTTAAATTTGCTTTTATATATCAAACTACATTAATGTCTATTTAATAATAATAATAATAATAATAATATAATAATATAATAATAATAATAATAATAATAATAATAATATCACTAAACTAATCCTAAGATTCTTCTTGGATTTATCTCGTGTTTGATTTCTTGTTTTCCTATAGTAGAATAAAACAAGATTAATTTTTCCTATCCCAATTTTTTAATCATAGCAGAAGATACATTCGAATTACAATCATTTCGAAATGCCACCCACAATCAATAATTCATCAATATGATTGAGATGATCGATGATAGAGTAATTATTAATGTTAATTTACGGCCCTGACTCTTTTTCGCTCTTGTGTTCCGGAAATTACAGGGGAAATTGTATTGGCTAACGGTGGACTTACCACCCAAGAGTCATATAACATCATACGGCAGCCATATATCATCATCAGCAGCACTATTCGAGCCTCGGCTTCCCTCAGAAACATCTTCCACACATCACTGTCTCTAGCAACCAGCCGCCATCCATCGATTCTCAGATTCCTCAGATCCTCCAAAATTCCATCCATCCAAGTCGGTCGTCAAACATTCCTTTTTCCTTCAAATTTACTTCCCATGATTTTCTTGGGCATCTCATGTTAATCATTTTTTGTACGCGTTCTGCCCATCGCAAATTTGAAACTTTAATTGAAGTAATCACATTAGGAGACTTGTACAACTGATGGAGCTCAGAGTTGTATCTTATATAACTAGGGCAAGGATTTTAATGCACTAAAAGTTAAGATTGCAACACAGGTAGTATATATTACTTAATTGTTTCTGTGTGAAACCAAGACAAAAGACAGTCAGAAGTCTAACTTCTCATTATATTATTTAACTTACATGAAACCAAGACAAAAGACGGTCAGAAGTCTAACTTCTCATTATATTATTCAAATGTTTGTACGTGAAATCAAGACAAAAGACAGTCAGAAGTCTAACTTCTCATTATATTATTCAACTGTTTGGACGTGAAACCAAGACAAAAGACAGAAGTCTAACTTCTCATTATATTATTCAACTTGTTTGCACGTGAAACCAAGACAAAAGACAGTCAGAAGTCTAACTTATCATTATTTTATTCAACCGTTTGTACCTGAAACCAAGACAAAAGACAGTCAGAAGTCTAACTTCTCATTATATTATTCAACTTGTTTGTACATGAAACCAAGACAAAAGACAGTCAGAAGTCTAACTTCTCATTAAGTTATTCAACTGTTTGTACGTGAAATCAAGATAAAAGACAGTCAGAAGTCTAACTTCTCATTATATTATTCAACTGTTTGTACGTAAAACCAAGACAAAGCAAGTCAGAAGTCTAACTTCTCATTATGTTATTCAACTGTTTGTACGTGAAACCAAGACAAAACATGTCAAAAGTCTAACTTCTCATTACATTATTCAACTTGTTTGTTCATGAAACCAAGACAAAAGACAGTCAGAAGTCTAACTTCTAATTATACTATATTACAATCTTAACTTTTACCTCCTTGCCCTACTTATAACCATTCTCCTTGGTCGCATATTGGGTCATAATGTTTTCTCTATATTTTTTATATATATATTGTATATTAATATTCTTTTTCTTCTCCATGAAAACCATTTTCACATATATCTGGTCTTGAAATGAACTTCACTCATACATATAATTCTCAGAAACAAAAATCATAAATAATGCTACACAAAACACAGAATAAACAACAGTAGAACTCAGTGTGGAATTCCTGTAGTGTGCGACATGCCAAAGAGTAGGAAGACAAAATTTATATATAAGAAAACTCGTCGCTAACGCCGTTATATGCTCCTATCTCGCTCCAACTTACGTCATTGACTTATAAATAGAGGAGAAGGCTTTATGGCTAATGGTAGCGAGTGGAGACAGATGCCGGCTGAAGGGGGTGGGGAACTACGATTATTCTGTAATTAGGGGTGCGGGCGATATGGAAAGAGGTAGAACCGTCGCGAGAGGGAATAATCACAGACTCATGTCTCAGCATCCTTCACGTTAGATTTTTTCTCTTTTTTTAGGGTTTAAACCAAGATATTGGGCTTTGGATTCTGTCTCCTGCGATAATTATGCTAAAGGGGCTTGGTTTTAAGAGCGAAGGGAGAGATGCTATGAAATTAATAGATTATAAAACAAGGAAGTTACAAATTAGCTGGAATTTATAAAAGAGAATTTTATTTTTACATTTAAAGTTTGTTTTATTGTCAAAAGAACCAGATGGCACCTGTTTCACGGTGACTCAGAAAAATATTTAATTTTTAAAATTCCATAGTTAACAATTAGGATATTAAGCATGGTTAGGTAAATCAGATGTTTAAATACAACTTTATAGTAATAAAATAATAATAATAATAATAATAATAATAATAATAATTATAATGTTAATGATAATGATGATAATAATGATAATAATGATGATGATAATACTAATGATAATGATGATAATAATGCTAATGGTAATGATGATAATAATACTAATGATAATGATGATAATAATACTAATGATAATGATGATAATAATACTAATGATAATGATGATAATAATACTAATGATAATGATGATAATAATACTAATGATAATGATGATAATAATACTAATTGTAATGATGATAATAATACTAATGATAATGATGATAATAATACTAATGATAATGATGATAATAATACTAATGATAATGATAATAATAATACTAATGATAATGTTGATAATAATACTAATGATAATGATGCTATGCTTTGCAGTTTTACTGGGGAATTATAGGCGTGGTAGCTTACCGTTGCTTTCCACGCCGGTGAAGATTGATGATGATAAGGATGATGATGATGACCGGATGGTTTTCGGGGACCATTGGGCCCTAAGCTTCTTGACATTTGTCCTACAGGTGAGGAAAAACCCCGAAAAAAACCTCACCCAGGAGCCTGTCCCGACCGGGAATCGAACCCGGGCCCTCTGCGTGACAAGGCAGCACGCTACCTCGAGACCACAGCGGTGGACTGTTTTTAATATATTTACCTAAAATAAGAAATATTGTTTATGCTTGCTATTCTTAATACTACTTATTTATAGTTTCACAATGTTTCACATATTTCTGCGCGCAATTAATTTACTGTTATTCTCCTGCACATGTCATTCCATTCTCCATCGGCCAATCATTTTTCCCTCATGCTGTTCTAAACACAATAAATCCACGTTATTTTTGGCCGAACTCATCTTCTATTCAGTGGCACAAATTCTAGTATTCTTCTTGGGAATTTGTCTTCAGTCTTTCTTTTTACATTAACATACCATTCTAATTGATTTTTTAAATGAAATACACAATTGAAGTTTGAACATTCATCTTTTGTTTCATTACGCTGTTTTTTATTTCATCTCTTCTAGAAATTCCAGCTGAACGCCTCCAAAATCCCGTTTTTTGCAGAATTCAATTTACTTGTTGTTCCAGATTTTAATTCCCATGTTTCTGCGCCATATGTTATTGTACTCTTTATTGTTGTACGAGTATTAAAATATTTGTTTTCTTTTAGAACATATATTCTGATCCCATAAAACAGCATTTAATTTGATATTGCAAATTTACCCTTATTTATTCTCTCATTATTTTCAACATCATCATTACCATTTGCACTAATTTTTTTAATACTACATTTTTTAATATTAAAATATTGAATTCAACTAAAAATTCAATTTCATTAACGCATTTTAACTCTTGTCTTGTAGGTACTTTTACGTGCCACACCCCACCCTGGCCTTACAATTACACGACTTGTTGGGAGAGAATTTTTAATTATGGATCACGTACATATTTTTTTGACCAACAAGGACATAAATTGTTTCCCCGAATGAGTGATCAGCTCATGTTGGGACCTCTTCCGAGATAACACAACATTAAGACTAAACACGCCATTAACAGACACAGACACACACACACACACACACACACACACAAAACGCACAACGCACACGCACACACACACACACACACACACACACACACATATATATATATATATTCACAATAAACATGGCGAATATAATAATGGCGGACACATGATGCTCAAGGAACATTTGACCCTTAAAGTTCCTTGACATTTATGTTACAGGTGAAGAAAAACCCCGAAAAAACCATCAACCATCAGGAATCTTGGCCTGAACGGGAATCGAACTCGGGCCCGTTGGTTACGAGGCAGAGACGCTACCCCGAGACCACAATTGTGGTCTAATTCCACCAGAAATAAAAAAAATAGCATTGAAAAAATTCATACTCAGTCTATGGTAGATCCATAGATGTATTTGCTTTGGAGTTGGGCACTAAAAGCGATAAATTGAATCATGGAAATTGCTTTGATTATCTCTTCACCTTGGAATATTAAAATTGTTAACAAATATTGCTAGGTACTTAATCTAACATTTTTTTAATAATGAAAGAGTGATAATTTATTTAATTACATCACGCATTTACAACTCCACCCATCATGCAGTGTTCAAGTTCAATTGTTTATGAGGAATAAACACCCCAGTTATTTTCCTTTATATTGTCAGACAGCTCGTAGATTCTTAACGAAAAACGTGATGTTAACGAATAATAACAGCTTTCAACTCCTTTCATTGCTAAAACAAGTAGACAGCTACCAATCTTCTCTGATCTAATTGACTCCTCTGAATATTAATTATGTTATTAGCAACTTCTAATGAATTATTTCAACGTCACTTCATGTGCATTTTATGTTTTGAATGATACGAGCAAGTTCTACAAAAAATTAATACTTTCATATATAACTGTTTATTCATCACGTATGTTATAAGTTGCGTTTCTGAATGTAAAAACGACCAGAGCCGAATACCATCTTTTAACTCATTTAAAATCAATATTCGTAACATATTTGAATTTTATTGCTACTAATATTATTTCATAATTCTTTAGAGATGTTTTCAAAACTAGTGGCATATTGAGTTTAGGGATAAGAATAATCTGTTATTTTTATTATTTTTTTTGTGTTTATTTTGTGTCTTCTACAAGTTATCTTTGTGTTTTATTAAATTATTTATGAACTGATAATTAACAGAAAATAATTTTATGACCTCAGTAATATTATGAATCAAAGTTGATCAATATTTTGTACTCAGGACCTCACAAACACTACCGCCTGACCAACAACAATAATAAATTCTTTAACTGAATGGAGCATATGTATGAATAATAAAATTTTTGAATAAAACTATAAAGTAATCACCTTATAGGTCCGTCTCCTCAACTTAAAATGTTTTAAAACTCTGTTGGCCTTTCGGGACTAGTCCCATCATCAGCAGAACGAAATAGGCCTGTATTCGTTGACTCTCGTTGAAGCACTCAACGAATACAGACCTATTTCGTTCTGCTGATGATGGGACTAGTCCCGAAAGGCCAACAGAGTGTTAAAACATTTTAAGTTGAGGAGACGGACCTATAAGGTGACTATTTTATAGTTTTATTCATAAATTTTATTATTGTTACTTAATACCTCAACGGAATCTTACCATGGATTTTACTACTATCGAACATGTATAAATATATAAGTTGATTATTCATTTTCTAAAATATACTGGGTATCCGTGATATGTGCACTTATAAGTTAAAAGTTTATGGTAATCATTATTATTATTATTATTATTATTATTTTTGTAAGCCCATGTTTTCCCTTTACAGAGACTTAGGTGCTCTCCCCCTACAGGGAAGAATTTGGACCATATTAATTTAGTTACTTGTTTTCGTATAGATGTCATTTTGAGTGGTCCGTGGTCAGCGTTCCGCCTCATACTGACATCTAGGAAACCAAGGTAGTACTAGGAAGGGAAAATTCGGTAAATTTTGCTTAGAGTCCTTACATTCAGGCTTAAGGATTTTTTACGAGCCTGAAAATTCTCAGACTCGGGACCCACGGCTTAAAGTCCCTCCCGGAGGACTTGCTCCATGGATTTTTCCATCCTAAAAAATCAATCGACCCCGGCCGGGTTTGAACCCGCGACCCTCGGGACCAGAGGCAAGGAGCATAACCACTAGTCCACCGTGTATTATTATTATTATTATTATTATTATTATTATTATTATTATTATTATTATCATCATAATCAATATCATCATCATCATCATTGTAGTACATTCACCAATTTAGGCCATTTGTTGACCTGTTTCGGCCTCAAGAGAAACACCATCCAGTAGTTTTTCTAGTGGACGTCTTGGTCTTCTCCTGCCTGCAGGTTGATATCTTAACATTTGTTTGGGTATCCTGTGATCTTCCATTCGATGAACATGTTGCATCCAACTTGACTTATAATCAAAAATGTTGTTTTCTGAAGGTTCCATGTGCAATTCTTCTAAGATGTCTTTTTTTTTTTTTAATCTAGTAGTATGTATCCTGCAATCCTCGGAAGCAGATCTAAATCTCTGTATATATCCTTCTGTTTCAAAGTCCATGCTTTGCTACCATACAAGAGGGTTGGAAGAGCCAGTGTTTTATACACTTTTAGTCTTGAATGTTTTTGGACAAACTGTGGCTTGAAGATAGAATTTAATAACCCTAAAATTCTTAAAAATTTAGATATTTTTGCATTTACATCCTTTTCCTCTTCATATGAGATATTGCATCCTAGATATGTAAAATTATTCACCTGCTCCAACATTTTATTGTCAGGTACAATTTTACTTCTGACAGGATCTACACTTTAAAATGCCATAATTTTTGTTTTCTCTGTAGATATCTTCAATCCATATTCTTCTGTAATTTTGTTAATTTCATGCAGACCGTTCTGCAGATTATCTTCTGAGTTTGCAATAATAATAATTATTATTTGGTCATCCATTAAAATTATTATTATTATTATTATTATTATCATTACTATCATTGTTATTAATCTTTCTTACTTACTCACTGGCACTATCAAACCCGTAGTTCCATGGCCGCACGGACATAAGCTCTCCATACATCCCTATCCTGAGCTAATGCTTTCCAATCATTCCCTGTATAATCTACTTCCCTCAAATCATGGTTAATGTTATTCTCCCACCTCATTCTTGGTCTACCAACTGGGCGTTTTCCCTCTGGCTTTCCTACAAAAAGCCTCCATGCAAGTCTCCCATTCCCCATACGTGCAACATGTCCTGCCCATCGCAGTCTACGAAACTTAACTGTTCTTATTATATCTGGCTTCCTATAAAGACCATGTAGTTCATTGTTATGTAGTCTTCTCCATTCACCTGTCTGTTCATCTCTCTTTGGTCCAAACATTTTCCTAAGTACTTTATTCTCAAATACTTGTAATCTCCTTTCCTCTCTTAAAGTAAGAGTCCATGTTTCGCACCCATATAATGTAACTGGTAGAATAATAGTTTTATATATTTTCAGTTTAATGTTTTTTGAAAGGAGTTGGGGCATCAAGAGTCTCTGCAATGCATAATAGCATGCATTTCCAGAATTGAGCCTATGTTTAATTTCTTTGTGCGTCTCATTCCTACTTGTGATTATTGTTCCTAGGTATTTGAATTCAGCCACCTCCTCAAAATTTCCCTCATTTGTCATTAGCTGTCCATTTCCATTATTTAATGAATTTCTACGTGTGACCATATATTTAGTTTTATTGATATTTACTTCCAGTCCTAATTTCTTAGTGTTACTCAATAGTGTGTGCGTGTTGTTATTTTACTCCAGTTGAACCCATGTCCGCATTTCTTGACGGTTGTATTTTTACGGTGAAAGATCGTCACTCTTTCGCCCAAGGTACTTTTTTCGTCTGGCTTATCACCTTCGACCAGTCCGGCATGGGTAACCCTATCGGCAGCAATGCTACCGCCGGCATAGCTCTCAGGATCATTTAAGCACGCAAGCCACTCCACCACGATAAGGTAAAGATACCATGGAGGGGGTTATTAATCTATGAATGGAAATAAAACTTTAAAAACAACTTCTTAAGTTCTATTCAGTTTGATTCATTCGTGCATAAGTAGGCCTGTCAATAATTTAAGGCATCAGATAATCTAAATAAAGCGTCGCTGATTAATAGAAAAGCTTATTAGATTTCAAAAATACTGCAATTAGTACAATTTATTAAAATGGTGTTACTGTCTCTCTCCAGATTTTGTTTTCCTCTGAATGCAAATGTAGATAGCCTTGCAATTTTAACCTTAGTGCCTTTCATTGTATTACTGATACATTTTCTTGGTAGATATCGATATAACTTACAGGGGCGTTGTTTTATTACAAAATCACGTTATAATGATTCTACTTTCTCTTTACAACGAATTTTGTGTTGTGAAGTTTGTTAAAAGCTCTTATAATTTGTAATGATGCTGAAAGGGAGTTCTAATTATTTTCACTGTATCAGTTACTTAATGAATGGTTAGTTCTTCTCTTAAATGGTCCAGCTATTGTAAAGGCACCTGGTTGAAAATGTTCAAAATGATAATAACAATAATAATGTTTAAAATAATCTTACCTTTTTTTACTACATTATGTTAAGTAGAATCAGGTACGTATCACGACTAACCTCTTTTTGAATAAAGTGTTCATATTTTATTTTATAATAAGCGGGTAGTATATGAGGCAAATTAGTGTCAGAAAATGTAGAATTATCTATTGCGTGTATATAACGCTTATTAAACATTTTAATCACTTGTAGATCCTGAGGTCTAGTGGTTTTCATGATCTTTCTCGTTTTGAGGTTCGCGCATTCAAATCTGGATTCATTTCTTATGGGCGTTGAAGTCCTGCAAGAAAACCCTAAAAAAATGACTGCAGTGTGAAAATTATGCAAAAACAAAAGTTTAGTGACAACGATGTAACTGGGGGATAGAGTATTTTGTCGAGGAGACCCGAGAGAGTGGTTTTTGACTATAGTCTACATATTCTACTAATGTGAGCTCTTTTACTCCTAAATTTGAATCGCAAGCTTAATAACTTCAGATATTATAAATTGTGGTTAAGTGATGAACTAACCATATTTTTAATTACCTTAAAGCTTTGATTTGTTTGGTGAACCTTATTTTCCATGTCTCATTTTATTTATTTCTGAGATCATTTATGAATGAAAGCCAGGGTGTTTCAAAAAGTACTTTTATAACATTTTAAGTGTGTGAATAATTAATTCATTTTGAGAATTTTCCTCATCATTGAGGGGTTTCTCCAACCAATCTTAGTAATTAACATACATTTAAAAAAATATATACATATATAAATGACTACTGACTTATAGACTATCAGTTTGCAGCAAACATTCTCAAATTTCCCTCCATCGTTCTCTGTCCTCTGTGCCTTCAACTGTTACACCAAATTTCCTAATTGGATTTTGAATGTTGTTCTTCCAGTTTGTTCTTGGTCTTCCTTTTCTGCTCCTTCTTTCAATTTTCCATGCATAGACGGACTTTATCTAAAATGTCGTATATCGTTTCCCAATGTAAACATCATAAATAGAATGGTTTTCTACGATAGACACGTTGACATGGTAATTTAAATAAATTGTTTAAACTATTTGCAGTGTACTTCAAGACAGTGTGTGTACTGTGTATCGACTGATTGTTTTATATTTTCAAAATCTCATTGGTTTCAAAAGTGTAACATCACTAGCTAATTATTTGTACACTACAACTCTCGTCAAAGTAATAAATCTATCCCCATATTTTTTTTTTAGGTTTGCGGATTCAAATCTGATCAGGTGCGATTTATTTCTTAAGGGCTTAAAGTCCTGCGAGAAAAAAACCATAAAATGGTCGCAGTATAGAAATTATGTAAAAACAAAAGTTTAGTGAAAACAATTAGCAGCGATGTAACTGGGGACAGGTTGTATAGTCAAGATATGGACCTATCGCTACTAATCCAATCATGATAACTTTCAACCGGGAAATACGAGTAGATTGTTTTTGAACTGAAATAAATTACTCGAAACATATCCGTAAATATAAATGGAAGACCATAAGTTATAACAAACAGAAGGAGAGTTCCTGAACTGCTAATACATCTGATCATTGTATTTTAGCAGTAAAACTAAGATTTAATTGTTTCTCGACCTTTTTTAACACCTTAAACGAACGATTTTTTAAAATAAGTACAGTATTTCGTTACAGTTTAGGTTTTTACCAGTATGATTAAGCATGCATTATAACCAATCACGCATCACATGTTCTGTCACAGAGCCAACCCGTCACAGTAGGCTATATACCTGTCATTGGATGTATAGTGAATGGAATTAAACTAAGTAAACATACGTATCTAACTTATGGTTTGTTAGTTTTGTTTTAATCGTTTTATACTATGAGATAGTCTTCGAGTTGAGGATAAATTTTTAATATTGAATTAAATATTGTAACTATATAATAGTAATAAAAAAAAAGGTTGACGATATAAAACTGTGTTTATATTGACCATTAAATATAGTTACTTCATAACAAACTTAGAATATACTAGATTCCCATATTTGTTGCAATGTATTTTTTGCGACATATAAAGATATTCTAAATATATTGAAATAGTTCGGTAATAAATTATTAAATGTGCATAGAAACAGCATATTTTACAAAAAAAAACGAATTACAAACAATAAAATTGGATATTCCAGAATGTAGCCTTATGAAAGTAGAAATTATTATAAAGACACTAAACAAACACAAGTCACCTGGCGTAGGTCAAATCATAGCTGAGTTAATTCGAAAAGTGGATAACAAAATGTGCTACGAAAGATGTAAACTGATTTTTATTTTAAATAAATAATTATCAAAAGACCAGAAATAATCAATCATCGTTCCATTCACATGAAACACGATAATAAGATTGTAATCGTTATTGTGGAATTTTTCTTTTACCGAAAAAATATGCAACTCTATCCAACATTATTTTAGTTACATTAACCCCATACGTAGATTAAATTACAGGAGAACGACCATACAGTTTTATGGGGATACAATCAGTGAATGTATCTTTTAGTTATAGATTTTGGGAAAGCTTGTGATTTATTTAGGAGAGAGAGATTTTCTTTACAAATCATGTTTGAATTTGGCATAAAAAAAGTTCAATAAAAACTGGATCTACGTTATAAGTTGTAACCACTAGACTATGCGTCTCGCTTCAGCATGTGGCGCGCGCATCCGGTTTGGTCTTCGCGGCACATGTATGCAGTTAGTCAGGTTTAAATTATCAAAATGGTGCGACTTATTGCGATGGTGGGTCGTATTTTCGTGTGTAAAAATTATTTTAAATACGAGACAGCTCGACGGGTATTTCTAGATGTCTAAAAGAATCAAAATAAGAGTTGGTATAGGATTGGATCTCCCCCTCCAGCAGGATCAAAAATTATATATTTGGGTTCCGGTCTGTTGATAGTAGCTATAGTAATTGCTCCTGCAAGAACAGGCAACAATAGTAAGGCAGTGATTCATACTGCACATACGGAAAGTGGAATTCGTTCTGGTTTTATTATTACGGGCTTCATAGTAATGATGAATTTAGTGTGTATGAAAACATGCGTCGCAGGTACACTTTATGCAACGGACAACAGGGTCGCCACATGAAACCCATTTGTAGTACAACCCCTAGAAGTCTGTAATACTTATTCTGAAACACAAGACTCACAATATCAGCACGTTGTGTTTCGACTTTCAAACCTATTTTACATCGAAATAGTACGTTTCCGGACATGGGTCCCTTATCAAAACTTTGATTACGCGTCCCCTCTACAACCCATAGATGTCTGTAGTACTTATTTTGAAACACCCTGTATAAATTAAGGTATGTACAATCAATAAGTACTACAAGAATAGACTAATAGCTCTAGAAATGGGTTATTTATGCAGAAGTGTCAGAAAGTCAAAATTAGAACATGTCACAAATAAGGAAATTAGAAACATAATGGATGCAGAAGAAAGCGTAATTGAAAGAATTGAGGGGAAGGAATTAAAATGGTTTGGGCATATTTTAAGGATGGAAGATGAACGATGACCGAAACAACTATACGAATGGCAACCGACCAGAATGAAGAAAAAAAGGGGAGACCAAAGTTACCATGGAAGGAAACCATGAAGATAGTAATGCAAGCAAGAGGGCTAATCATTAAAGATGCCCAAGATTGTAGGCTTTAGAAGGTTTGGCTCGGGAAGACGGCAGCAGCTGTAAAAACCCGAATATATATATATATATATATATATATAGTAAAAGCTCCTTATTCGCGGGGATATGTTCCATAAATATGCCGCGAATACAGAAACCGTGAAATGGAATGGTAAATTATATGGGTATATAGGGGATACGTTCCAGGGTTCCAAAATAGAATACAAATTATCATAAGTAATGCCAAGAGTGATTTACAAATCATCGATAAATTCACGACTCACGAAGTGAGTCACAAATCAATATTTAACTATAGTTATTTTAAAATATTTATATATTTAATGTAAACGGCGATGTTTGAAAACAAATCAGAAACGATTGATACGCTTCATTTGATCATCACTGCAACCAGATCATATTATTTATTGCTAAAGGATCGCAGTATTGTAAGAATGCACCCTAATGGAGAAATTTATTACCAACATTATAAGTTTATTTTTTATTTTTTGTGGTATAATCAATTGCTAGAAATGTTTTTATATTATCTCCCGCAAGCACAATGTATTTACATTCATGCACTATATATATATATATATATATATATATATATATATATAGGCCTACATACAATCTGGTAGCCATAATGCAGTCACTGAAAATAATGCTATGACCTATTCAGAATGTTAAAAAGGAGGAGCTTGATTATAAAGTGATAAAATTAAGCTGATAAAATCGAGGTGAAAAAGACTGTGATTGGTTGTAAATAAAAAATCATTGAAACGTGATTGGTCATTGACTCCCATTTAAGGCATGAGTTAAATAGTCAAAAATACAATCAATTTAATAAGATATTTTGAACAATGTCTATTAATTATTATTTTCAGGTTTAGGCAAGGGCTTAAAGAATTTAGTTTTTTTTTTTCCTGTTTTGCCGCTTAAACGACTCGCCAACGCGTAAACGTTCAAATATTTATATGTTTGCTTTAATCGGCAATACTACTATTTTCCGCCTCGGAACTAATTTTTCTTTCCTTTTATTCGACATTATAATTTGGGAACAAAGCAGAAGAGATAACGTGTTATTCAATCGAGATTATTGCAACGAATGACAAGTTGAAACAATTAAATACCGATCGTGGCGAGGACGTCATTTATCAAAGGACATAGCGGCATGTGAAATGCGGCGGCGTCGATTTTTTAACAAGGCACTTTAGGCTTAGTATCAACGAGGTCTCTTTTATTTTGATATTTATTTATCTATTTGGTTTTAATCGCTCTTCGTATAAGCCGTCTTGCAGTAAAAAAAATATATACATAAGGTAAAAGAAAAAATTGTTGCCGATACGTTATTAAAGGATACCTAATCTTTATAATATACCGACTGGATCCGCGAATAAAGAAATTTCAGTCGCGAATACAGGAACTGTGTCAAAATTTTTTTAGTCCCGAATAATGAAAACGCGAATAATGGAACCGCGAATTAGGAGCTTTTACTATATATATATATATATTTCTAAATGCCCCAGGTTTGCCTTTTCGACATTCCTGGGTTCTCTCCTGGCATGGCGTATTTGTAACCCACTTCTGAGGTTGGGGCGCCTGGAAGGCGGGGTTACATTGCCCCGATGATATGATGGATGATGATGATAATGATGCGCCAGGAGAGTTCCTAATCCTAACCTAAGATGAATATGAATGATGATGATTGCGATGGCCATATGATTTCGGGGACCGTTTGGGCCTTAAAGTTTTCCTGACATTTGTCTTACAGGTGAGGAAAAACCCCGATAAAAACCTCACCCAGAAAAACTGTCCCGACCGGGGATCGAACCCGGGCCCGCTGCGTGACTAGGCAGCACGCTACCCCGAGACCACAGCGGTGGACTTATTGCTAATATATAAAAATATTTGTTCGACTTTTTTCCATTTCCATATATATATAGCTTGTAGCTCGAAAGGATGTCAGGAGAAAATAGAAATTAAGTCTCATTGGGAAAATCTTGGAGAAAAGACCATTGGGAATGCTTGAGTCTAGAAGATAGGACAATATTCTGATGGCTCTTATGAAACTGGGTTAGGAAGCTACAGTAGATATTCTGGATTTATTTGAAAAGGATTATAGGGACCCGTGGAAGACATTACTCTATGTGGTATCAAGCATACGTGGAATTATCTTCTTACTATTATAGTGGCCAAATAGCTATATATATATATATATCATAATGATATTTTTAAAATTTAATTGTCAATTCAATATTATTAAAGAAAGAAATTTATGACTTTAAAATTTGTCCATGCCGTTTTTGATGCTGTTTGTTCACTTCTTTGTTTCATCTCTCATTCCATTTTCTTTTTCTTGTGGGATGCTTGAATTGTTTTATAAACCAGTCTTACCGTATATTTTAAATTTATTTCATTTTGCGCATTATTTTATGCCAACTCTAAACTAGATTGTTTTGTTTAACAGCTACAGGATACATGGTGCAGTTATATGACACTACTTTTACAATAGTGTCATTTTTTGTATGGGATCCACTGTGCAATAATAAGTTTACAGCTCATAATACAGTATAGCTAGTGAAACTGAACCCAAGGGGCCAACTATCGCTAACTCACTAAAAAAAAATCGGCTTGAATTTTGTTTTATTTTTGAAGTTTTAAGATTGGCTCGTTTAAAGTCGGCTTAAAGAATTATGAGTTAGAAAGATCTGGAGTGACAAGTCAACAGCCACCCAATCTACTGCACTGCCACACATGTAGTCCAATTCATTCCATTCTTTAGGGGAAGAGTTCTTTAACTGGTAGCATTTTAGAACATAAAACAAATAAAAAAATTTCGATGTGTACTATCTTCTTAATACATTGTCGCGCTTAGCGCTTGCGTAGGATTCAGATGGACTTTCTTGAAATTACTCCTCAGATATTTACATAATATTTACAAATTCACTTTAATCTAAATGGATTAGGCTATATAATTTAGTCACCCTACTATTTGCAGATGCCATTGTGTTTATAGTGAATTCAGAAGATGACCTACAACGTTCAATCCACTCTTTTCACCAAATTGCAATAAACTATAACATGGAAATCTCAACAGAAAAATCTAAAGACATGGCTTTCCTAGGAAAAGACCTTGTTCGCAATAACATTTTTATTAATAATAGGATATTAGAACAAACTAACGCATTTAACTATCTCGGATACGAAGTTACATACGAAGAGCAAAAATATTTTAGTCAAAAATCATAAAATTTAACAAGTAACAGAAATTATAAAAAATATTTTCAAGCCAAACATAGTACAGTAACACACACGAACTAGGATTTATAAAACACTGGCCAGACCCATATTATGTGACGGAAGTAAGGCCTGGACAATTCGCAGTGTAGATGAATAAAGACTAACTGCAGCAGAAATAAAATTTACGAGACTACTGCAGGCTACTCATGAACAGACCATAAAAGGAATTCTGAGATTTTCAGAGAATTACAAAACAGAATCAATCATGGAATATGTACAAAAGTAAAGAAACAACTGGAAATCTCACGTAAGAAGAATGAGCAGAACAAGAATATCACGTCAAATCTTAAATTACCAGCCACCAAGCAAGAGATCTTTGGGCAGACCCTTCAAACGTTGTATTGAAACCGTAACAGACCACTAGGTCTATCACATGAAAGGAAGAAGAAGAAGAAGAAGAAGAAGAAGAAAAATAAGATGTATATATATAATGTATATATATATATATATATATATATATATATATATATACACCCCATATGTCGCGCAGGGGGAAGATTCTTAACCAAACTAATTTACTGGTAGTTACTCTTATTTTCCTGCAGATGTTGACGAGTAGCATGTGATTAGCACATCGCCTCAATGGTAGAGAACTAAGGTATTACTTGAATAAGGTATTTCTCGGTTAAATTTTGCACATAGACTTTTTTATTCAGTCTTGCTTTTATTTTACGAGCCTGAAAACCTTCAGGCTAGATACCCACGGCTTAAAATCCAACACTTCCAATAAGTAGCCTATTTTAATTAGAAAATTAAGTTATAGCCCAATATCTCGGGAACTATAGCACTTATAAAAACGCAACTTCCACTGTTAGGAAGATAAAAATCAACTCTTTCTGTAGAAGATATCTCCAATAATCAATATTGCTTACGTTTTTTGAGCGCAAGAAAGTAAATGTGCAGTAGTGTACTGAGATCTCTGAATTAGACAATTCTGCGGGGAGCAGAAACCAGTTTGTTAGTTTCTTTTTTTTTTCTTTTTTTTTTATTTATTTAGCCTGATGGAGTTAAGGCCATGTGGCCTTCTCTTCCACTCACCAGTGTAAACATATATTACATCAGAATATAACAATCACAAAGAACTCTAATATTAAATACTAAATAAAAATTTGATCAAAAAGATAATATATATTATATTATGATCTATAATGCAACTAGTTAATGTTAGTTAAAATTAAGACTAAAGCTAATAATAAAATGTATACAATCAAGACATATTAAATTGTCCCTGTCTAATGTATATATAAAACAAAGAAAAATAATGAGATATAGAAAACTAATTTTACGTTTGTACAATATTTAAAACAAAACAAAAGAAAATATTTGTTAATCTTAATATTATTTTCATATATACTCCCTGGATATCTGCTATGAAATATCCACTCACTGTAGGGTCCGGGCACATCCTGCATAATGAGGAATTTGAGTAGCTCGACAAGTAACGGTTGCAAGTTGAGAACGGCTGGGGGACCCGTTAAGCTACTACATGTAACCTCCCTTACTTGCTATACTATCATCCTCATGTGGATGTGAGTTTAGTGCGTTTACCACTTGGTAGGCCAAATGATCTTCAAAATCTATTGCGACTTGGAGAATTCTAAATTAAACATTTCATAGATAATAATATATATCTTAACAAATTAATATAGATACTTTAAGCATAATAAAAACTTTATTAATGGGCTTTAAGTAATAATAAGATGTATTAAATACAGCAATATAAATTTAAAGAAATGTGTATTGTGTTCATTATCTAATATTTTTATTATTTTCCTTCTCTATTGTTAAATACGAGTATATTATGTCACTTTTGGCTGATCATATTTGGGTAAGTTTGTTAAATAAAATAAATATTCTTTTAACTTCCAATTTCCATGGATTATATATATATATATATATATATATATTGATTTGCAAATGCTATTGCTTAAATGTAGAATCATTGCAGCAAAATATAACATGAAAATCTCAACAAATAAAACCAAATCAATGGCAATGTCCAAGGACCCACGACGTGTTAAATTAGAAATAGAAGGGAAAAGTATACAACAGGTCATGAAATTCAAATATTTAAGAAATAGAAATTAATAGCAGCAACAGAATAACAGATGAAATCCTCCATCAACCTAATAATGCAAACAAAATATCGGGATGTTTAAACAATACTGTTTGGAAAAATAAAAATTTAATAATAGATACAAAAGTAAGAATTTACAAATCTGTCATAAGACCAGTTCTAACATATGGTTGTGAATGCCGAACAGAAACTCAGAAAAGAAAAGAAATCAATGAAACAACCGAAATGAAAGTTTTAAGGAAAATCATAGGAAAATCGCTGAGAGAGAAAATTCGCAGCTCTGTTATTAGAGAAGAATGTGAAATTGAACCTATAAACCTCTGGATAAATGACAGAAGACTAAATTGGAACGATCATATAGATATAATGGAGAACAGTAGACTAGTGAAGAAATTACGTGACTGGACATATCAGCAAAAAATGCCTTTAGGATGACCATAACTACAATTGAAGGATGTCACACATTCCCCGGACCTGTAGTGAATGAACACGCAACAAGCCGTCAGCTTTCATGCGTAGAGGAAGAAGAAGAATATATGTATTACATTCTTTTCATCTTAGGTTTGATCTCTCTCTCTCTCTCTTATTAGTCTACTTTTTTTCTTAATAATTATAATGGTTATTTTTTTTATTGATTGCAGATAGCGCAAAACTGAACACACCGCAAGAGTTTGATTTTCTAGTTACAATTGTTTTTTAGAACATGTAGAGCATGATCTTAATGAACTGAACCATAATCATAAAAATCATAAACGAAATTATTCGTATATCAGTTTTAATGAATATTTGAACGAGCCATAATCTGCCTGACTACTAAGACTGTTAACTTCAAATATCGGAACCTAAGCCTTATATTGGGAGATTGTTCCCTTTTTGCACATAACACGAATACATTTCTTTCTCTCTTTCTTTCTCTCTTTCTTTCTCTCTTTCTTTCTCTCTTTCTTTCTTTCTCTCTTTCTTTCTCTCTTTCTTTCTTTCTCTCTTTCTTTCTCTCTTTCTTTCTCTCTTTCTTTCTCTCTTTCTTTCTCTCTTTTTTACAAATCTTCACATTTTCGCACTTAAGTTCTTCAGGTATTTTTCATTTCAAATGCTGTATAATTAATACCTTTCTTTCTTTCCTTGTTTGAATCGGCAAATCAATTCAGAATAATGAAATAGTAATTATTACGGTATTATTCAATAATAATAAATAAAATTAAATAATTAACTAGATACACGAATGTAGGACACATGAAAAATGACAAATATACCTACCTATAAATCTAAGGCATGACAGCTCCGAAGAGCAATGCCCAATTGAATTTGTTACTGTTACTGGATAGCGAAAAACAGCACAGGAAATCACATAATTAATGTGATGCAATATCTCACCTTAATTTAAATTTTCTTAACCATATTTTGCTCTTTCTTATATCAAGTAACTACTCGCTTGTCCCCACTTGGCTTGGTGCGCCATGTTCCAGAGTATATTAAAATGCAAAGCGTTCATTATATATCAAATTCGGAATATCTGGGATGCTACTAAGACAAGCTAATTCTTGTACTAACAATTCTGTCTGGCAACAAATAATAGGCGTATCATATGTATGCAATATCAATGAAATAGCATTTAGTTTATATTTTTCTAGTTCTTGAGGTAAATTAAAACTTACTTAAAGTTTAAAATAGAAATTACATATTCTGATGACGCAGAAAATATTAATAATCATTTTGGTAGTATCTAGTTAAACATGGATATCAATTCAATTAAATTCAATTACCATATTTAAAATTGATATGGATTTAAAAGCTTGTCTCGTATTAGTCAGTTGTCCCCTACTCCCTATCATAAGAAGATAGCAAGGCCCCCATATACGCATGTTTAAAACTTTATCGTTTCTTTCGTCCATTTTACAATCTTAACTCGATTGTCTTTTTTCTCTCTCTACGTTGTCTGCATCCCCCTCTCTTGTTTCTTTCGAAACATTTGAGCTCCTAAAGTCGTTTACTCGTAAATCTTTTTACCCCTGAAATTTCTAAGTCACCAGTACTAAGCAGGCCATATACAATAAAATGTTTTTTATTTGGCGTAGTTTCGAGGTCGTACCAGTAAAGAAGATCGTAAAACATCTCTCTTGTCATGAGAAGTAGAAGACACGAACATGGTTACGCATCCTCGCTATCAAAACCACCCTTTTGGTAACATATTACTTCCTAGACATCTTCTCAACATGGTAATGCACTAAATATGAAAAAAAAAGTATGTCTATAGCTACAATAGGCTTTTATCTGTATTCAAGCCTCTATATTAATTGCATGGAGATTCTAGACTAATTTTCTTCTCCAGGAAAAACAGATAAGTAATTTTTTTAAACATTTTTTAATAATGGATATCGTTCTCAATGCCACTTCATATAATACTAATAATAATAATAATAATAATAATAATAATAATAATAATAATAATAATAGCTTTATTTTACCTGACAGAGTTAAGGCCTTAATGTCTTGTCTGCCACTCAACCAAGTTTTAAAAAGTACAAAAAATAGTCTTACATCTAAATTACGATACACATAAATGATTACATGCTATAAATACAATTAATATTTATAATATATTTTGATTTACTCTATATTAAACGAATTAAATATAATATGTACAAGATACATACAAAAAACGAGAAAACATTATTAATGACATAGTATAAATTTAAATAAATAGAGAAAATTTAATTACTAGACATCAGGTAACTGTATAAGCGTGACTTAAAAGTGCCAAGTGTGCGGCAACCCTTGATATCTTGAGGAGGGAAATTTCAGGAGCGGGCAGATGCTACTGTGAAGGAAGTAGAATAAGTGTTTGAAGAGGGATTGTTATCGGACTCTTATCTTGTGACTTAGTGTCAATATTGTGGTAAGAAGATAATTTCTCAAATCTGGACGCCAGGTAACTAGGAGTGTAGGAATTCGAAGCTTGAAAAATAGTGAAAGAGAGTGCAATTTACGTCTGTCAGTAAGACGGAGCCAAGGGAGGTTATTGAAATGTTCGGAAATATGGTCATAACGGCGGATATAACAAGATATCAGTTCTTCATTCTATTTGCTATAATAGACAATTTTTGTTTTAGATAAGTCTAAAAGTGGGGAAGTTCACTGAGAAAAAAACAAAAACATAGATCTATCTTGTTTGTGTCAGTTTTGGACTTACCAAGGATGAGTGTTATATATGCCAATTTTTTGTTATTCTGAACAGTAGTCTGAATTAGCGAAGAATCAATTCAAGAAGGCAACATTTTTCACTCATGTTATTAATAACGAGCGGATTTCCTCATGTTTTTACCGTCGTACACATTTTTTTATACATTTACTTGGACACAAATGTCCACGTCTATGGTCTCGGGATAGGATCGCTGCCTTGTACGTAACGGACCGGGTTCGATTCCCCATCGCGACAAGTTTTCTGGGTGTTTTTTTTTTCCTCACCTGTAAGAAAAATACTAAGAACATTAATGGCCAAACGACCATCATCTGCCATCATAGTCATCATTATCATATTCGCCATATTTAACATGAATATGTGAGTGAATGGTATATTTCATTTTTAATTTTGTGTTGTCTCGGAAGAGGCCCTGAATTGAACTGATCACTCATTCTGGGAGGTCTCTCAATATCATTTTGTGGCCAAAAACATTTGCGAATGATTCAAAGTTTAAAATCCCTCTTCCGATAGGTGGTGGCATTATAAGGCCCGGGCGACATGGGGCATGTGAAAGTGCACCGTGCGGAAGATACGTGTGTTGCCCCTGCGATATGACTCTATTCCACCGTTATTGTATCTGTATATCTGTGCCATCCTTCCTGAATTCTCCATTTTCTCTCCTCTTCATTTTGTTACGTGAGCCGGACATAAAATAGTCCCACCACGCAGAAGAACCAGGATCAGCCAGTCAATTACTATCGTCGGGCTAACCAGGCAGTTTTCCTTTCTGGGTTCAAGTTACGTTGTTGCGTATATCACCGGATTATGGTTTCCTCAGGCTTCCAGGAATATTGAGTTAGCATGGAGATGCCTTGAGCGGAACCGAGGTTTGTTTAGGAGAGAATGCTGTATGTATTGAATGACATTGGTATGAATCGTTGTATTGTTTATTATATTATATTATTTGTTAAGCTTTTAAAGACTGCTATAGTATGCAATATTATTTGATAACGTTCATTTCAGTTAATGTTTATAAAGAATTAACTAATTATTTATTTATATTCTTTCATTATAATTGACTCATGTTTACTTAGTTATTTAAATATACTTCTATATTTTACATGTTGGTTTATTATTGTATTGTAGATCACTTGAATCTCAGTATAGCAGTAGCCAAGCACTATAATTTTTAGTATCCCCATTAAGAATTACATTAGTTGCTCAGATTAGATCATTCATTGTACACGTTGATGAAATCTAATTGTTTGTGCATAGTAGTCAGCCAATTTAAAGTAGTGAAACACGTCCGTGAAAATTTGGCCCCAGCCACGGATACTCTGCTTAGAAATGTATGTGGTTTACTCTACTTTACTTTCGGTTCTCTTCAGATACACCACATGTTATGTTAGGTCATACTGATGGACAATTATTTACACTATAATCTTTATATCTATTGTATTTACGTATATGTATTAGAGCTTACTCAAATCCCTGAGCTTGAAGCTGTATGGTAGCAGTTTATGTATTATGTTCATTATATTCACTGGACCTCAGAGCACTCAAACCCCGAGCTTATTGTCCCCTTTTCGACCTCCATGAAAAAGTACCTATAAAATGAGGGTTAAACTATGATGGAGTAGAAAAAGACGATGTTTTTATATTCACAGAGAATACAAACTCACACGTGCATACACACCTAGTCCCTGATAGAATGTGATCAAGATGCGTAGGGTAAATTATTATCTTGTGTTCGGTATTCCTATCTACAGAATCTAGAGGTCCAGGATTCGACTTTTGGTTTTAGACTTGCGATTATTTTTTTTTTCAAAAATGAATTTTCTGCATTCCATAAGGATCACCTCCCCCCCTCTCTCTCTCTCTCTCTCTCTCTCTCTCTCTCTCCTCTCTTTGCTACGCTGTCGAAGAAAATATAAAAACATTATAAAATATGAAAATATATAAATAAACGTGAAAATAAAACATAATTTAAAAAAGTGAGCAATAAAAACATAAACAGGTGCATGAGATTAAAAAAAACATAGTTTTTATATTTTTTTGATCTTGCTGTAGTATACAATATTTCCAAAGATTAACCTCTTCAAATTTGGAAATTATTACAAAAAACAAAAAAGAAAAGGTCGTAGTTTTGTTGATTATTGGAATCTCTATGTAATTTTTCTCGCACGTGCAAAGATAATAAATCTTAAAAATAAATTATTTTTGGCAACATTTTGTATATGTTCATGACAAGTGCAATTATCAACAGCTGTCAGATATTTGTTTGAATGTCATTGTGAAGGTTATTGTTCAGAGTTTATTTATTTTTATGTGCATGTAAAAAGACAATAAAATATTGCCGTCTCATGATTTTAAAACCCACTTAACGCTTTAACAAGTCTCAGCATTTACTATCCAATTGCGAAGATAAGCGAATCAATTGTACAAGCACATTTCCTACTCCATGCTTTCATTTTATTTTCTACAGACTGAAACTACAGCAAGCTCTCATTAAGTAACAAAACTTCGGAATTATTATTATTATTAAAATATTCAAGAGACCTTAGCTATTAGGTTAACTTGCGTAAAATTACATTCGATTTACTACGTTTATTTTCCAGGTTTTATGAAAAGTTCGTTGGAGTAAACCATAAACGAGAAATATTATTGTGTCTGGATAAAGTTCATTTTTTATTTTGCTTATCCATCCATCCATCCATCCATAGCAATTCTGCACGAGGGTAGGTCTTTCACTGCAATCATAGCATTTTCATGCTATGCTTTACAGCTTTACTAGGGAATTATAGGTGTGGTAGCTTCCGTTGCTTTCCAAACCGGCGGAGGATGATGGTGATAATGATAAGAATGATGATGATGGCCGGTGATTTTTGGGGGACCCTACGCTTCCTGACATTTGTCTTACAGGTGAGGAAAAACTCTGAAAAAAAAACTCACCCAGGAGCCTGTCCCGATCGGGAATCGAACTCGGGCCCGCTGCGTGACAATGCAGCACGCTACCTCGAAACCGTGGCGGTGGACATTTTGCTTATAGAGGGGAAAAAATTGAAGATTAAACTACAATTAAAATTTATCAGTTTTGTATTTAAAAATATATCATAATGAGATTTTACAGGTAAGAAAAATTATCGTAAGTAATGCCACGAGTGATTTCCAAATTATCGATAAATTCACTACTCACTTCGTGAGTCGTGAATTTATCTAGAGAATTTGGAAATCAAGAGTGGCATTTGTTAGGACTATTTAACGAATAAAATTAAGCTGTTTACTCACAAATCATTATTTAACTATAGTTATTTTAAAATATCTATATATTTAATGTAAACGACGATGTTTGAAAACAAATGAGAAACGATAGGTACGCTTATACTGCTTCTTTTATCACTGCAACCAGATCATACTATTTATTGCTAAAGGAACGCAATATTGTAAGAATGCTCTCTAGTGGAGAAAAAATGAAACACATCAAACTGTATATTAATTCATTTCTGATGTCGTATGATGTAAATATGACAATTATATTTTTCTGGATTATTACCTGGGAAAAAATACATTTAAGAAAGTGCAAACAGTGGTTTCTTCTTTTGGTGGTATAATCAATTGCTACAAATGTTTTTATATTATCTCTCGTATGCGCTTCGTGTTGACATCTATGCACTATATATACAATTTGGTAGCCGTATTTCTTGGGGCTCTGTCATTGCAAAATAATGGTCAGACCTGTTCAGAATATTAAAAAGGAGGAGCTTTCTTTAATATGGAAATATAACACTGATAAATATTTCGTGAAACACGACTCTGATTGGTTGTAAAACAGAAATCATTGAAACGTGATTGGTCATTGACTCCCATTTGGGGCATGAGTTAAATAGTCTTAAATTATAAAATACGTATAACTATAATTCAATAGACTAAATTTGAAATAAAAATGCCATTAATAAAAAAAAATTTAAAACGATTTTACATGTGGTTTGGTTATCTTGTTGCATTTCAGACAATAATAGGAAGTATTCAACTTCCTACAACATTCTAACAAATATATTAGTAAGCAGACTTACTCCCTATATTGATGACATTCTAGGAGATCATCAATGTGCATTTAGAAGAAACAGGTCTACAACAGATCAGATTTTTAGTATAAGACAGATTTTAGAAAAGAAATGGGAATATAATGGTATTGTACATCAACTATACGTAGACTTCAAAAAAGCATATGATTCAATTAAGAGGGAGAAGTTATATAGTATCCTACTGGAGTTCGGAATTCCTAAAAAGTTAGACTTATACGAATGTGTCTAAATGGCACAAAGAGTAGAGTGCGTGTAGGCAAACAGTTTCCGGATACTTTTGAAATCCAGAATGGGTTGAAGCAAGGAGATGCACTCTCTCCTCTACTATTTAATTTTGTACTAGAGCATGCCATTAAATCTTTAGAGAATGAGGAAGGCTTACAACTCAATGGTATTAATAAGCTGTTAGTTTATGCTGATGATGTAGTATTGTTGACCGTTAGCGAGGAGATACTAAAGGACAATACGCACACACTGTTGAGTAACACTAAGAAATTAGGATTGGAAGTAAATATCAATAAAACTAAATATATGGTCACACGTAGAAATTCATAATATAATGGAAATGGACAGCTAATGACAAATGAGGGAAATTTTGAGGAAGTGGCTGAATTCAAATACCTAGGAACAGTAATCACAAATAGGAATGAGATGCACAAAGAAATTAAACATAGGCTCAATTCTGGAAATGCATGCTATTATGCATTGCAGAGACTCTTGATGTCCCAACTCCTTTCAAAAAACGTTAAACTGAAAATATACAAAACTATTATTCTACCAGTTATATTATATGGATGCGAAACATTGACTCTTACTTTAAGGGAGGAAAGGAGATTACAAGTATTTGAGAATAAAGTACTTAGGAAAATTTTTGGACCAAAGAGAGATGAAGAGACAGGTGAATGGAGAAGACTACATAACAATGAACTACATGGTCTTTATAGGAAGCCAGATATAATAAGAACAGTTAAGTCTCGTAGACTGCGATGGGCAGGACATGTTGCACGTATGGGGAATGAAAGACGTGCATGGAAGCTTCTTGTAGGAAAGCCAGAGGGAAAACGCCCAATTGGTAGACCAAGAATGAGGTGGGAGAATAACATTAATTATGATTTGAGGGAAGTAGATTATACAGGGAATGATTGGAAAGCATTAGCTCAGGATAGGGATGTATGGAGAGCTTATGTCCGCGCGGCCATGAACCTACGGGTTCGATAGTGCCAGTGAGTAAGTAAGTAAGTAAGAGAGAGAACCACCGTCTTAAAAGTAAAAGTTAGTAGGCTATATAGGTACCGGTAGTACGAAAAAATCAAAATATTTTTACATCGTCAAAACAAAGTTTGTAAATTACATTCCATTAACGCAGAAAAAAAAGGATGTAAATGCAAAAATATCACAATTTTAATGGTTTTTAGGGATAACAAATTCTCTCTTCAAGCCACAGTTAGTCCAAAAACATTTAAGACTAAATATGTATAAAACACTTGTTCGTCCAACTCTGGTATGGTATGGTAGCGAAGTATGGACATTGAAACAGAAGGATATATAGGAACTTAGATCGGCTGAAATGAGATATCTTCGAAGGACTGCAGGATACACACTACTAGATCATAATAAATTAAGACATCTTAGAAGAATTACACACGGAACCTTTAGAAAAAACATTTTCGATTATAAGTGAAGATAGATGCACATATTCATCGAATGGAGGATCACAGAATACGCAAACAAACGTTAAGCTGTCAATTCAACATATTGCTTAAATTCGTGAATGGACTATGATTATTATGATGATGATAATGCAGTATAACCTCTTACCTTATGGGTACTTTTACGTTTCACATGCCACCCGGGAAGTTTGTAAAGTGACCAAAACATACGAACTCGACTATGAACTTATATATGGAGGTAATGGAGATGTAAGCAAGTAGGAATAAGAGGTAATATTGTGTGAGATTGTCTCAAGGGCTAAACATGAAAATTCTGCTATCATCTACATATTTATATATCCTATTAGATCTGCTAATAAGCATGTCAATCCCATTTTGAACACGTTGGTATATAAAAACAATGTAACGTATGCATTGAATTTTAAAACAGCATTTTTTTTACTTAGGTTAACATTAAATTGACGTACTATAATCACATATATAAGTTAAGTAAAATAATTTAGTTAAATTAGTGGCCATCATCATCATCCTTATCATTATCATCATCATCATCAACATCATCATCCTTCACCTGTGTGGAAAGCAACGGGAAGCTACCACACCTACAATTCCCTAGTAAAGCTGCAAGCATAGCATGATAAATGTTATGATTGCAGTGAAGGACCTGCCTTCGGGCAGAATTACTATGGATGGATATATATATATATATATTTATTTATTTATATACAGAATTTTAATCCATGTCCTCCAGTCCTCTTGCTCTCATTCCAGTTCTTATTTCTTGCATCCACGAGTTTCGAGGTCTTCCTCTCCTCCTTCTTCCAGGTGGACACCATTCCAATGTTTTCCTGGGTAATCTTTCTTCTTGCATTCGTCGTACGTGCCCATAACAATTTAATTGCTTATACCGTATATAATCTACTATTGAATAACCAATACTCATTTTTTCTCTTATGACAGTATTTCTTATTTTGTCTAATTTTGAACATCTTGTTTTATTATCCCGTGCAATTACTTCAATATTTTATTAGTGAATAAATAAAACATTCAATCAGGAGAATTTTGTTCTTTTTTTGAGTGAATTTGTTATGTAGAGATATCCGTTCCTGAATTACAAAGAGTAGGTTCATTTAGAATAATAAAATTGAAATAAAAATAAATCTGCGAGACCATTAGACTTTTCAAGATCGATTGAAGAGGTCACTTGCTAGCAGATGGAAATGGTAACAGTGCTTCTAAGGTACCGTACCTTAGTTCCAGTTTCATTTTATGAACATTTCTACAGCAGTATTATAATCATTAATTTATATTGTAAAAACCCAAATTCCAGCAAAATTTGTATTATAGAAACATTTTAGAACGAGTAAAGAAATTTAATATTATGACTACATTTGCTATTTTTAACAGATTCATCAAGACAATTTTATAACGTATAAAGAAGTAGGCATTGAATTAATGTTATGAATTATTTTATTCAATGACCTACAGTCACTGCCCTTTATGATAAACGTAAACAACATAAATTCTATGTTGTGGAAGCGATACACGAAAAAAAAGTTTGATTTCCTGCGAATAATGGATCCTACATAAAACAATAGGTCCCTATAAACGAATAAATATATCTTACAGGAATTTGACAAATTTGTCCTCAAAATCCTCCTCAACTCGTGTCCTAGACAGGGGCTGGTTGAGGAAAGACATGCTGAGACCACTTACAGTGGAGGTCTGTTGATAAGGATGCCGTGATTCACCATCACAGGGGCAAATTAATTGTAACAAAATGGATGGGGTAAATATGGATAAATGATGGAGTGAAACTTGTAGCAGCATAAAAAGGTAGAAACCTCGAGAAAAATCTGCGAAGATTCCGGTTCGTCGACCACGCAATCCACATGAAGTGTCCGAGAGGAGCACTCGAGACCCAAGGAGTGAGAGGCGAGCGTCTAAAAACTTGCGCCACGGAGCCGCCAATTTCTATCCCAATGTGCATTTTTATACATGCATGCCTTACAAACTAGAAGAGCAACTGAATACCCGGTGAAAAAAGTATATTCTAAACTTTAGTTGGTAATATGTGTTAACACCTTGGTTTGTTTGATGATTTTGATGGCTATGTGTAATAAATGCTATATGAATTCTTTAAAATTTCTAATACTACAGGATTATTACAATGTTGTGCTTTATTTAGATCTTTCAAAAATTTATTACATGACTTTAGAAGAAAATCAAACTAGTTTTGTACAAGTTGGTAGACAATAGTTCATATCGGCCTATAATTTTACCAATAATACATATCAATTTGAAACTATAAGAAAAAAACAATATTTATAAAAATACCTTAGAGAATATAAAAAATAATTATAAAATGATGTACATTTTATGCAGTCTACTCAATTGTTAAAATTATTTAGGTACTGTAGGCCTTTCGGAACCAGTCCCATCCTCAGCAGAAGGTCGTAAGTTACTCTCCAGCTATTATCTAGGTACTGGTCGCAAAATGCCTACAATATTTTAATAATTTTAACAATTTAAAATACTTTATGAAAGGTACGTAATTTTATAATTTTATATTTTTTTGCTTATACTAACACCTCAACGGAATTTTACCATGAATGTTATTAGTATTGAAATATACATTAATTAGGCTGAATTTTATTTTACAGAAAAAAACATTTTAATATAAAATTATAAAATTAAAACCTGTAAGTTACAGTCTTCCTCAATTTGATTAAAATATTTTAAAATCCTGAAGGCTTTTAAGAAACCGGTTCCATCGTCAGCAAAAGCAAGTTGAAGACGTCTTTACATTAAATGTATTAATTTAATAATTTTATATTAAACATTTATATTGAGACTACTGCCTTTTGCCATGAATTTCATTAAAGTAAAATGGTTAGAGGTTATTTGGTTGAAGTGACTTGTTTCTTCAATAGATATGGGTGCAACCAAGGATGTTCGTGACCATCTTTCAGAAATTATCAATTTTATATTAATTTATTTTTCCATTCTTTGATGAAACATTGATTTTGATTGACTACAAAAACTAATGTAACAGATTACACTGGTCAACATGATTTTTGTCTCATGAGTACCAATAGTTGTACTTAATGCAGTTTTTTTATAGTGTTTTCAAATATATATTCGGAATTTCTCCATCACCCACAGTTTTTTTTATTTCAATTTCAATTAAGGGATTTAAATAATTATTATTTTAATAAACTTGTTTGTCCATTGACGCAGTGAGCGATGAGCACGGGGATCACATTCATCAGGAGATTTTAGCTAAGGAAAAGAGATATCAAGGCAAATGGAATCTTAATATGCTGGCCGATTATTGTTGGACCATCAAGAGGGATGTTCCACAGGCGAAATATAGCAGAAAATTGTAATTTCTTACTTTTTTACGTGAGTCCGAATGTTCGAACATTGTGTAGTTACGAATGTAGAAAATATTAAATTGTTTGAAATTATAAATGCCTATCTCTCAGAAACCTTGCGTGATGGAGAAAACCCGATATCATATTTGAATTCAGGAGAAAAAATACTATCAGAATCACCTATTTTTCTTTCTGAGATAAAAAAAAGTTTATTTTTTGTTGCTCAGTGTTATCTTACGGAGATTATAAAGGATAAACAAGATTAAAATAAAAAAGTATGTCACCTGTCTTAGCTTGGAAGATATAATTTAAATTGATAAACATATTATTTTTTATTTATTAAATAAAAGATCAACTTTTTTTTGTTTCTGAAAATCAATAACACTTCGATTGTTTTATTTAATATATAAGTAATATAGATTTTCATCAACTAAACACAAAATCAAGTGAATACATAACGGATTATTTATTAACTTTAAAAATTGATAAGTACAACTTGAAGATATTGTACATATTTTGAGATAGAATGAAATTCCCAATGAACTGATTAGAGCAATAATATCAATTAACACACACTGCAAAACAGTAATCAAAGTGAAAGAATAGTGAAGTGAAGAAAATAACGCTGACAAACGGTATTAGGCAAGGCGACTCTTTAACTTCATTCTTAATATTATAATAGATACAATTATTGAAAACATACCACCACGGTAGGGTTATGAAATTGGAAACACTAGTTTTCACTTGATATATTACGCAGATGTTTTTTTTTGTTTTTTTTTTGTTTTTTTTTTTTAGAATTTGAAGATAATTTACAAAGATCTTTACATCAGTTTAATATAAATACAAGAAAATACAATATGGAAATTAATACGAATAAGACTAAATGCTTAACAATATAAAAAAAACGATGCAAATTAGAAGTGGAAAGAAAATTTTATAGAACAAGTATCAGAATTTAATTATTTAGGTGTATTAATAACAAACACCAAACATTTAATAAAAGAAGTAAAGAAACAAGCTGATAAAGCAGTACAAATATCAGGATATATGAAATATTTAATTTGGCATAACAGACATATATCAATAGAAAGCAAAATTTGTATATTCAAAATGATAGTTCGACCAGTTATCGTATATGAAGCAGAAACTAGGGCTGATATAACAAAAAGTAAACAAATAATAAGCACATGTGAAATGTACATCTTAAGAACTATTCAGGGGAAAACATTGATAAAATACATAACACAGAAATTAGGGACAAATGTCATATTCAAGAGATAACCATATTTATTATCGACAGACGAAAATATTGGAAAGGTCACATAGAAAGAATTGGAAGACAACCGACTTACAAAAAGAGCTAAAGCAGATAGACCAACAGATGGGAGAAGAACAAGTAGAAGACCAGCCAAGAGATGGATAGACAGTGGAGGCACATCCAATACGTCTTCTTCTGAGGATTGATTTTGGAAATAAAAAGGATGGAAATCCTACAAATTATGAAGAAGAAGAAAAAATTCTTTAAAATTTCTGATGTTAAGAGAATCTGTTTCATGATAATAAATTAATAACTTCTTATGTTCGTCGTTATTTTCTATAGAGCCCATGAAATGCCTTTAAAATACTCTCTTTACGCTACATGAGGAAGAAAGCTTATGAAACTAAAGCAAGAAAAATATTCATTTTAACATTAGATGAAAATATAATTTTCAAATTATTAATGCAAGTTTATTTTCATATTATTCTTGCCTATCGTCAACCATCTAATCGTGTCCAGTGTAACGCAGCTCGAGGGATGAGATTAGATGAGGTCCGTATTATTGAATATATATGAAGGCTATATAATGATACTGGCTGACCAGCCTTGACGCACAGATATTATTATTATTATCGTTATTATTCTTAGTATTATTATTATCATTATTATCATTATTATTATTATTTTTATTATTATTATTATCATCATCATCATCATCATCATTTTAGGGTTCACCTTCGATACCACGTATAGAAATAATGCTATAACTTTTTGAAAAATTATTATATTATACAGTAAAACTTGCTCAAAGTGGAATCGCATGGGACCAATTTTTTTTCCGCATTGGACAAAATTCCGCATTATAAAAAACTAAAAATTATTAATAATATAATCTTCGATTGTAGAGCACCTTATGTCTTTTTATGTACCTTGGATTAATTATAGCTCTGCTGTCGTTGAAAACTGAAGTATAGTATGTATTTGCGACTTCGACGGTAACGCGCGAAAAAAAATAGTCCCATTTCGTCAGCGTTAAAATGTCTCTTAGGCGCGTATCCTGAAATTCAAGTATGCAGTTTCGGTTTTCGCTCACTCTCTACACTTTCTTCCACATTCTTTGATTCTCCGCAAATTACATTCCACACTAGATTGTGTCGTCTTTTAAAAATGTCCAGCCAACCTGAAGATTTCTTGAAATCGTTATTCCCTTAGGGATTTAACAAGAGCTAGAGCTTAACTTTGGAGCATCGGTCCGGAAATGTCTGGAGATTTATCTTCAATCACTTTCACTTTTTCGTTTGATGAGAATGATACGTACGTTTCAGCCATCTTTATTCCGTAAATTGAAAACAATACCTGTGAAAGATGGGTCTCAGAACTTAACTAATTTAAGATTTTACAGTGCAATTGTTATTTGCGAGACAGGTATCTGTGTTTTGCATTAAGGCCGAATCTATACAAGTAGGATCTATACAGTAAAAGCTCCTTATTCGCGGGGGATTTGTTCCGCAAATACAGAAACCGCGAATATGGAATGGTAATTAGTATGAGTATGTAGGGGATAGTTCCAAGGTTACAAAATAAAATAAAAATTATCAAAATAAAATAAATTGAGAGATTTTGAACAATTTATATTAATTATTACTGTCAGGTTTAGGCAAGGACTTAAAGTACTTAGTAATTTTTTCCTGTTTTGCCGCTTTGAAAAGGTCATTCAATTAAGATTAAATTCAGCTGTGAATTCTGCGATATAATTCCTTATTTTGTTTCCGGATTTCTTGATTCATCAACATTGAAACAGCCTGATATAGACGCAAACGACTCGCCACGCGTATAAACGGTCAAGCATTTTTATATTTACTTTAAGCGATAACACTATTTTTTTTTCTCTTCGGTACTAATTATTTTTCTTTCCTTTTACTCGACATTATAAACTGGGAACAAAGCACAAGAGACACGTGTTATTCAATAAAAAAATTATTGCAACGAACAAGTTGAAACAATAATATACCGATCGTGGCGATGGAGGCATTTATCAAAGTACATATCGGCATGTGAAATACGACAACAGCTTTTAAGAATGTACTTTAGGGTCAGTGACAATTAGGTTTGTTTTGTTTTGATATTTGTCCATTTGGTTTGAATCGCTATCTGTAAAAGCCGTCTTGGCACCTGCCTTTAGTATATAAAAAAATAAAAAACTACTGATGGTTAATAAATAAATACCTTTCCGCTTTATAAAAATTTTTCATGAATTGTGTTGAAATATCCTTCCGTTTCCGCGTTGGACAGATTCCGTTTAATGGCTAATAGATACACGTAAAATTACTATTATTTCGCCGGTACCAATGAATTTGTTCACGTTGGACAAATTTCCGCATTATTCACGTTCCGGATTAAACAAGTTTTACTGTAATATCAAATTGCATTATTATAAATGGGTATTGTCGATATGAGTATCTGCATTTGCATTAAGAACTCTTGTGAGTGTTCTCAGAATTTGATGATAAGTTTTTATGTCTGTGTAGTTTAGTTTGCTAACATACAATTTCTTAAAGTCCGGTTAGAATTCTACAGGTGCTTTCTCAAGCGTAGTCATTTATTAACTGACAGGTCTACCAACTGGTAAACAATTATTTTACCTGCCACGCTATTTATTTCGAAGTATTTTAAATCTGCTGTAAATCATGTGAAAGTGTTGCTTTTACCTCTGGCTGTTAAATTACGAGATTAAGGGAGCATTTTAAGAGAAAAAAAGAGCACGATGCCTTTCAGGCTGAAAACAGTGATTATGGAACATAAATTATGGTCTCATACTCTCATTCTCCATATAACTTGGACAAAGAATTTTACTGTTAAGTAAAGTTTATTTGGTAATGAACACTGCTGTTATTCAACTAAATGGAGTAACCGTCTGATACAAGGATCTTAGGCTGAATGATAATTGTATTTCTGGGATAGTATTTCACAATTACTATGATTGCAACACATCGTTACCCATTTAGAGTACAGTCAATTTTTTGAAAAAATTCCATTTTGTTGGTTTTAACTGAATAGGATCTGTTGTTTTGGTAACAAGTAAACATAGGCTCAAATGTGGAAATTCATGCTATTATTCATTAAATGGCCTCTTGACATTCCAACTTGTATCAAAAAACGTTAAACCAAGCCTAATATACAAATTTAGACTTAAACAATTCCCCCCCCTCTCTCTCTCTCTCTCTCTCTCTCTCTATATATATATATATATATATATATATATATATATATATAATAAATGTTCGTGTTAGGATTTGAGAATAGAATACCAAAATCAGCATACAGCTATTCACCACTAGGAAGAAGAAGTTTGGGAAGACCAAAAAAAGATAGAAAGAGCAGCAATTTGGAGCCGAAACAGGCTAGTAAATAAGCCCAAACCGTGAAGAAGAATAAGAAGTGTTAGGATTCCTGAGTAGTACAGATGGTTAGACTCTTTCTTTTCATTCCATATATGTATGTTTTATATAAAAATAGGCCTACACATCTATGTGATATCTTGTCATGTGATTTGCCATTCTTATTCATACTGCTCCAGCATCTGGAAGAAAATATCCTCGTTAGTAATAGGGCTATATGTTTATATTTTATTCAAATGTCAAAGATAGATTACTTTAATTCAATTTATAAATTATACTTCACTATGTTACTAGTACAATATAAGATAATAACTTACATATCCAAATATCGACTAAAACAGTTCTCTACGTAGTTCTAGAAAATATTTTGTCCGTTGATGCTTCAATCTTATTTCATAATATACCAGTCTCTGGAATAAAAAGAACGCTATTAGTAATACATATATATTTTTTATTCAAATATCAAATTTATGTTACTTTTATTTCATAAATTTCAATATAGCCTACTCTTTTATGGTCATTAGTAAAATATAATATTCATAATTTACTTGCAAATATCCATATATTGGCTAGTATATAGACCTATGTGATATATTATCCTGTGCTACTAAATTATTTTTCATTAAAAAATCTGTATTATGTTTATTTTTTATTCAAATACAAACTATGTTACTTACGCCTACTACATAAACCTGTTCAGACGGCCTATCTTGTCTTGTGCCAGCAAATGATTCTCATTTTCTTTTAAACTACGCCAGTCTCTGCAAGGAAAAAAGGACACGAATATTAATAAAATATGTTCAATAAATTTTTATTCAAATATCAAAGATATTTGGCCTTAACTTTATTTTATAAATATATACTACACTACGTATTATTATTGAAATATAATATCTATAACTTAATTTCAAAGATCCATATAAATAGGTCTCTCTAAAAAATTGTATTCTATTTTGTCGAGTATCAACACCTGATTATCCATTCCTCTTTCAATTACGACAGTATTTGCAATGAAAAGAACAGAATTAACAATATATGTTAGATTACTTTAATTGAATATTGTATATTATACTACACCATATTAGTAAAATATAACCTATTTAATTTATCATGTAAATATCCACATAAACAATTATTTTCTATATAAACATATGGGATGTCACCAACCGATTCTCCATTCCTGTTTCAAACTGCCCCAGTCTCTGCAAGGAAATGTGACACTTCCAGTAACAAATGTTTATTTTATTCAAATATAAAATGTATATAACTTTAATTTTATTTTATATACTTTACTGCACTCTTTTATTAATAAATTATAATAACCATAACTTACATGCTAATATCCATGTAAACAGTACTTTATTAACAGGGCACGGGAAAATAAACAGTTATTACTATATCGTTTTAAAATAAAAGACAGCCTCTTGTGTACATGCGGAAACTCAGAACAAACGATAGAGCATCTATTGTTTGAATGTACAGAACTACAAATAGAAAGACAGTTATTTAAGAACATCATGATTAACAAATATGGTAAATGGACATTCGATAATGTAGGTAAGACTAGTACAGGATACACAGTTGAATTAATTTCATTCATTAATTCAATAGATTTAAACAGATTATAGAGCAAAACCAAGCCAATTCAATGAGTGGAACAAATAGATCATAACATTGCAATTGGCCATAGAACATGAATGAAGCAAAATAAAATTGTGCAAATACTGTTATGAAAATAATTCTGTAAATTAAAGCATGTAGTAGCCTACTGTATTCCTGATAGGAGTCTCAAACGGTACTATATCGGGCAATATTCTCGGAAATATCTAAAATACATGATTAATTTAGTAAAGAGCCCATAACTGTTTTAGATTCAGCAGACACGAATACGATTCCTGATATGGAGAAGTTTTCTTAATAATCTTTTTTTTCCCCTCGCCTCTAAGAAAAAATTAATATAAAAACTTGTAAGTTCCAAATTTCTCACAACACCATGTGGGCATCTTCATAACTCAAATGCCATTATTTAGTATGAATGTATGGGTGAATAATATTGTCTTAGATCTCGTGTTGTCTCGAAGCATTATTGCTTATCAGTCAACATTGAAAGGCCTTCACATCCTTGTGTGGTCAATTAAATATCGGTATGAAGTACGTAGTCCATAGTTAAAAATTCTCTTCCCACAGGCCTTAACTCGGTAAAGTTATGGAAGTATGGGTTACGATAAAGGGAGAGGTTAAATAAAAACAGAGAGAGCGATAGCTATAAAGAATTACCCGGCAACAAAAAGGGATCAAGTGATTAATTTATTAAGACAGTTTCGAATAAAATTGCTGCTTCTGCTTTTTATTTCAAACAACCGCTTTCCTCTGAAATGTCAATTTAGGTCTCTATGGCACTATAAAAGCTCTATATGATTTTTACATTACATAAAGAAAGAGTGGCGGCTCCGTGGCGCAAGCGATTAGACGCTCAACTCTCACCGCTGAGGTCCCAAAATCAAGTCTCGGTCACTCCATGTGGGTTTCGTTGTGGAGGAAACGGAGCTTGGGCAGGTTTTTCTCGAGGTTTCTCCCGTTTTCCCCTGCCACAAATTTCATTCCACGATTTCTCCATACTCATCGCATCCATTTAATTCATGCGCCCCTGTGACGGTGCGTCAGGAGTGGTCGGCCGGCACCCTTGTAGTTCACAGATCTCTATAAATATAGGGGCTTCATCTCATCTCATCCTTCGAGTTGGACACGAGTTGAGGACATTTATTATGTTTTCATAAAGAAAGAGTAAACATTTACATTAATTTAAAAATCCTAGCTCTATTAATATTGTTATTTTAATCTTCTGACATCTAACAAATTGTCATTCGCAGTCTTGCTTCCCGATACAATGTTAAGTTGGTATCACCATCGCTCTCTAATGGTACTTTATGTTTATATTTAAAATAGCATTAGTAATTAAATTAAAGCTAGGTATAAAACTGAAATAGGGTATAAATTAGTAGATCCAATTATATAATTAGAATAAGAAAAAAGTGGTGACATTTTATATAAAGAGAAAAATCTATATAACTAGAACAATAACAAAAAAATAACATTTTAAGGTTTTTAAATATAATGAGGGTAAATCCAATTTTGCTAAACATTAATAGAATCAGGTCACCAATTTAGTACAATAATTGGCTAGGTGTTACCCGTTATCCACAAAGAAATTTGAAAATCAATGTCCTGGAAGAAATCGGGGTAGTAAAAGAAGCCAAGAACGTACAATTACTAAATGAGAACATATCCAGTGATCTGAACCCTCTTTACATCAACATTTTATACCATTACAGAAGCAATAGATAAAAATATGTTTAGAAATCATCATCATCTCCTTTATCACCTATCAGGAACATACGACATTCACAAGCGTTGCCAACGGATCCTATTCTGAGCCAACTTCTTCACTTCCCTCCAGGTTATCTCCTACTTTGCAATTTCTTCAAGGATGGTTCTCTTCCATGTCTGTTTTATGTCTGCCCCTTGTATCCTTGGGAGGTTCCAACCCAATGCAGTTCTTTCAATCGAACCACGAACTTTTCGTAATGTATGACATACCCAGTTCCATTTTCACTTTTTTATTTCCATTTTAATTTCTTTGTAGTCATTCTTCCCATAATTCTTTATTTGATATTGTTTCTGGGCATTTTATTCTTAACGATTTCTTTAGGCATCTGTTTATGAATACTTTCTATATAGTTTGTATGGTTTTACTAGTTTTCCAGGATTCACAAGCATAAAATAGCACAGATTTAATGTTAGTATGTAAGATTTTTTAAATTTTGTATGTCTAGAGATAAAGCATGATTTCTATAGGCCTACTGGATATACTGGACAAGGCCTCCTGAATAATTGGGAGTATTTAATACGACGACTTTGATCTCAGGTTCCAATTTTATATTTTAACTTTTGAAGTTAGAAATACTTTCTCATCAATTTTTCTAGTCATCTAAATGAGTGTTTATTTATTTCGGGTCATTATATACAATTTTAATCAGAATTTTTGTTATAAACAATAGGTATATGTATGCAAGGTCTTACTCCATTGAATTTTTCAAACCACAAAACATTTCTGGAACAAAACACAACAAATATATATATATATATATATACGTCAAATGTTCAGAGTATTGAAAGAGCCTGCAATCTTCATTTGTGTGCACAGGGTTGCATCCGCATAATGAGCCGCAGAACGCTGCCATCTACCTAATTGAGCCTCATGTTAGGGGATGTCTTCATCTCTTTTGATGTACAGTTGAATATAAACGTTTGTATAAGACTGGGATGCTTCTACTTTTACAATCAGCTAAATTGTGCGGAGAAGAGTAGAAGTATAGGGGCTGTGTGTAAACATTACAGCCATTTAGCTAGGTATTTAGATAATAGTAATAATAATAGTAGTAATAATAATAATAATAATAATAATAATAATAATAATAATAAAAGTAACTAGGCACTTAGATAAATAATAAAAGCATTATTATTATTATTATTATTATTATTATTATTATTATTATTATTACATTAACGCATAATAATCAGTTCATATTCAACGTTTGATGAAATATTTAAACAGTCCTTTATAAGTAAAGTAAAGTAAAGTAATCCCACTACAGGCCTCAGGAGGCCCTTGGGGCAGTAGGAGGTTAAGGCACCCACTATTTCTGGACAATCGGCACTTGATGTCAGCCGGGTTGTCAGCCCTGCGTGACGGCCGCCTTTACCCCCAGAACAAGCGTCTGGTACTCATTTCCGTTAGAGGCTGAGTCGACCCCAGGGCCATAGTGCCGCCAGACGGTTTGGGTCAGTTTAAAAATCCTGACCCCACCGGGACTTGAACCCTCGACCTTCCGGCTTGTAGCTCAGTGCCTTAACCACTACGCTACGGCGTGCCCCCAAACAGTCCTTTATGTATTATATAATGGAAATGGACAGCTAACGACAAATGAGGGAAAATTTGAGGAAGTGGCTAAATTCAAATACCTAGGAACAATAATCACAAATAGGAATGAGATGCACAGATAAATTAAACATAGGCTCAATTCTGGAAATGCGTGCTATTATGCATTGCAGATACTCTTGATGTCCCAACTCCTTTCAAAAAAACGTTAAACTGAAAATATATAAAACTATTATTCTACCAGTTATATTATATGGGTGCGAAACATGGACTCTTACTTTAAGGGAGGAAAGGATATTACAAGTAGAGAATAAAGTACTTAGGAAAATTTTTGGACCAAAGAGAGATGAACAGACAGGTGAATGGAGAAGACTTCATAACAATGAATTACATAGTCTTTATAGGAAGCCAGATATAATAATAACAGTCAAGTCTCGTAGACTGCGATGGGCAGGACATGTTGCACATATGGGGAATGAAAGACTTGCATGGAGGCTTCTTGTAGGAAAGCCAGAGGGAAAACGCCCAGTTGGTAGACCAAGAATGAGGTGGGAGAATAACATTAACTATGATTTGAGGGAAGTAGATTATATCAGGGAATGATTGGAAAGTATTAGCTCAGGATAGGGACGTATGGAGGGCTTATGTCCGCGCGGCCATGAACCTACGGTTTCGATAGTGCCAGTGAGTAAGTGAGTAAGTAAGTACTCCAAAAGTACTGTATGCATATGTATGTATGTATGTATGTATGTATATATATATATGTATGTATGTATATATATATGTTAGATTTTACTTCAATATAGGCTGATTGAATTCCAAGTTATGTCTGAACGATTCTGAAAAAATGGTATCTTTCAACTATCCGGATCGAGATAGGGTAATCGAAATCCCTTTCTGACTTTTTCGAGAGTTAATAATGATAATAATAATAATACTAATAATACTAATAATAATAATAATAATAATAATAATAATAATAATACTAGTGATAATGAGCAAGAGGAAGGCGTGACGTTGGAAGACCTAGAAGACGTTGGGCTGATGCAATATGAAGTCGGAACGGGCAATTGCCTAATCCCTGGAGTGATGATGATGATGATATATGATAATAATAATGATAATAATGATAATAATAATAATAATAATAATAATGATAATAATAATAGTAATAGTAATAGTAATAATAATAATAGTAATAGTAATAGTAATAATAATAGTAATAGTAATAATAGTAATATTAATAATAATAATAATGATACTAATAACAGTAATAATCTTCTTCACTTCCTGGTTTAGGCAAGAGTTGCCTGTTCCGATAACAGTAATAATAAGTAATAATAATAAATTACTATTATTTATTATTATAATTATTATTATTATAATTATTATTATTATAATAATTATTATTATAATTATAATTATTATTATAATTATTATTATTATTAATAATTTTATTATTATTATAATAATAATAATTATTATTATAATTATAATAATAATTATTATTATTATATCCTTCATACTTTATACATCTTTATACATCACAATATCAGTTCTTGATGTCGTTTTCTATAAAGGTCACCATATATTTTATTAGCTTATGCATTTTAAAATAATATATTATTTTTGTGGAATTGTTCTTTCAGAAGGTTAATTTATGTTCTTAATTATTTTTTATTGTTTTCGTTTCTTTTACGATCGGTTCTTTACAACATTGAAATTCTTCCTGAAGAAATTAATTCGTCTGAATATATTTCTTAACTTCTCCTGTATTTTTCCATATTTTGTTACAAAGTTAAAATTTAAAAAAAAATGCACCTATGTAAATATCCACATCATATACATGTCCACAACTAACATGCCCATGTAAAACGTCCATACCAGAAATGTCCACGAGACATATGGTCCAAGGGACAATGTCTAAATGTTGCATATTTTACGATGGGTATATGTCCATAAAATCCATATTTCTTTTTTTATCACGGCAGAAATAATACTATAAAAGAAAATAAAAATATATTATTTCACATCATTTATAAACATCACTTCCATTCTAGAACCAGGAATGGGAAAAAATATTAAAACCACGTGTGCAGATGAGCAGACGTGTAAGGCAGGTGCGTCAAATATGGATCTGGAAAACATATTTTGAAGGATAAAAGTTCTCAGTGTCTACATATTACAAATTCTGCTGACGTTCGTGTTAAAAAGGTAACTGAGAATATAAAGTTAAGACCTATCGAATGCCCACATGTCCTTCCGTTCCGAATAGTGAGATAAATAACATGACCTATTAATAATACTTTAGAAGGACAATTAACAAAGAAAAATCCGTACTTGAGCCCCTAGTATAAAATCGTTGCAGAAGGAACTTGAAATTCGCATTACACATACGCATACAGCACGAGGAGAAATGTTCTTTGTATATGCCTTGAGAAATGACAACCAGACATAATTTTGTCCACATCAACAGAAACTGAGAGTTTCTATGTGTATCTCAAATTTTATTTACGGATACTGCGGTACCAAGGCAATTTCTTTAACTTTGTACGATTTATGGTAGGCATACTGTTCTTCCGTTAGTTTCTTGTCCTGTGGCCAGGAAAACCGAAGAAGTTTAGTCTATTATTATGAAAATAATCGGCATGAAGCCCATACTCAAGAAATGGAATTACATTTGTGTAAGATATTTAATCATCATAATACCTGTAAATTTCATAACATAATAATCAATGTCGTAATAAAATTTGGAAACTTGTCTCTAACGTTAAAACTTCTTGTAGGAAAGCCAGAAGGAAAACGCCCAGTTGGTAGACCAAGAATGAGGTGGGAGAACAACATTAACTATGATTTGAGGGAAGTAGATTATACAGGGAATGATTGGAAAGCATTAGCTCAGGATAGGGATGTATGGAGAGCTTATGTCCGTGCGGCCATGAACCTACGGGTTCGATAGTGCCAGTGAGTAAGTAAGTAAGTAACGTTTAACGCAGTCGTTACACAAGAAATCAGTAACTTATATATTTTTTCCCTATTTGAACGTAAAAAACAACTTCAAGAATTAAAAAAAACAGCTTCAAGAATTCCCTCTACCGTATCTTTACCTTGCCGCGGTGGAGTGGATTGCATGCTTAAATGACCCATGACCCGGAGAGCTATGCCGGCGGTAACATTGCTGCCGAAAGGGTTACTTAACCATGCCGGACAGTTCGATGGCGACAAGCCAGACGAAAAAAGTACCTTGGTCGAAAGAGTGACGATCTTTCACTGTAAAAATACAACCGTCTAGAAATGCGGGCATGGGTTCCACTGGAATAAAATTCTCCGGAGGTAAAAATAGTTCTTCATTCGATTCTCCGGGCGGGCACTACTTCAGGGAATCCATGCCAAAGGCTCAATGATTGGAAAACATTAGCTCAGGATAGGGATGTATGGAGAGGTTATGCCCGCGCGGCCATGAACCTATGGGTTCGATAGAGACAGTGAGTTAGTTAGCTTGAAGAATTTGCGTTGCTATTTAATATGTTCAGAACATATTTGATATGTTCAATGATGTTTGAATTCACCGAGTAGAGCACATGGAACATACTAGATAGATGGAAGAGAAAAAGGGACTGACGGAGTGTAGTCATTCCCGGATTTCCACTTTCAATATCAAACCATTATTATCGAAGTGTCCACCGCTGTGGTCTCGATGTAGTGTGTTGCCTTATCACGCAGCGGGCCCGGGTTCGATCCCCGGTCGGGGCAGTTTTTCTGGGTGAGGTTTTTATCGGAGTTTTTCTTCACCTGTAAGACAAATGTCAGGAAAACTTTAAGGCCCAAACGGTCCCCCGAAATCATATGGCCATCATCATCATCATCATCATCATCATCATCATCCTTATAATTATCATCATCATCATCACCATCCTTCCGGTGTGGAAAGCTACGGGAAGCTACCACACCTACAATTCCCTAGTAAAGCTGCAAGCATAGCATGAAAATGCTATGATTGCAGTGAAAGGCCTGCCCTCGGGCAGAATTACTGTGGATGGATTATCAAAGTATTCTATATGGTTTTCATATCCTACCATCTCAAATGTTTGAAACCATAAAACTGAAAAAAAGTTGTAGGGCCTATATTTTACATATATTCAATAAATGAAATGCATATAATTGCTAGACATAAAATCAATGTAGAAATTAATCCTTATGGACTTCATGGTAACATGTTCATTTTTATTAATGGACATGTGTTCTATGGATATTTTGTAACGAAGATTTTAACTAATAACCCCATATTTCACTATATTAATACCTTTGGCATTCACTATTACATCTTTCATCACTCTATTTCGTAACGATATATTTAAAAATAATTTTAAATAGTTAAATATTTCTATATTTTTTATATTTGTATGAACTATAAGAGTCCAAATATTTCAATACAGGTCTATTTATTAGCGTTTTGCACAAAATGATTTGGTATTGCTGCTTTTGGCTAAATGTTCTATACCAAATCTAATAATAATAATAACAACAATAATAGTAGTAGTAATAATAGTAATAATAATAATAATAATAATAATAATAGTAATAATAGTAATAATAATTGTAATAATAATAACAGTAATAATAATAATAGTAGTAGTAATAATAATAGTAATAATACTTACTATAATATAATATAATTTAATAATATAATAATAAAATGATTGTAAATGTAGTTGTAGTGCGGAGAAATAATGGCGTAGTGACGATTCTGAAGCATAGTTCACTTTTACATCAAAGTCCTATAACCCGAGGAATCCTGCTTTTTCCTGTTGAAATGCACGAAGCTCAACAGGATGTAACATTAATAGCAAGTGATATATTTACAGTATGGATCATCATAGTTTAATAGTCACACTACTTGCATGTATGTTGCTACTGCATACACCACGTTATTTCTTGTCTGGTTCTTGTTCCTTGCGCATCTCTACTGATAACATCACCGTTATGAGTTTAACATCCATTCGCTCCTACATATTATCATATTTTTATAATCACGTATACAGCTTGTCACTATTATCTTTTCTCACTAAGCGAACCTGGTTTTCGTGATACTTGAAGGAGGAGTAGTTAATTTTAATATTTAAGAAATATCAAACCTTTTTTTAAAAATCTTAAACTTACAAATCCGAAAAAAAACTTTGTACCCCTTTTTAAGCACATTGCGCGCACTGAGGCATAATTAAATTCATAATAAAGGAGGAGCGCAGAAAAAAAAATGCAGTATGTGTTACAAATAAATTAAATTAAAATAAAATGAATTGTCTCTAAAGAATTTATGTGTATTACTCATTCATTTGTTTACGTTCATACTGAAAGTGCATTGTTGTAAAAAGAAAATTGTGCAACAGCAATGTGAATTGACTTACTCTCGCGTATTTATGGTTAGTGGTTTATTATCAGTGGTTTAAAAAAAGTGAGTACATTTCATTATTTAAATTTAAGTTAAACCGTGTCTAATCTTGGTTTCAGTAATGTCTACATTCTTTATTTACATATTCGCACCTACTTCCATTATGCCACAACATGGAACATTGACGGGTCGGAGTGAGAGACAAAGAAGAAAGGATATATATTTTCTGTACACATAATAATAGGCCAAATGTAAATTTAAATAGTATAAATAGTACACAAATGTCAAATGATGCGTTACGGTTTTTAAATATGGCTTAGCCAAGTTATAGCCTGCCAATATTTCCTATCGTTCGTATTTTTAAAATAATTAAAAAATTAATGGATAATGACGTACTTGTGACAAACGTAAAAAAAATAATGAATTGTGAACGAAATTTGATTGCTGGGCGACCATTTGTTTAAATAAACTTGTAACAAAATATGAATTTTTATTATTCAAGATTTTAAATCAATTTTATGAAGTCATAAAAACAACCAGAAAAAAAATCGTAACCGGAATTAAATAAGTCACCCTTCGATATAGTCGTTTTACAGAAAGTTAGATGGCCAGCAGGTAGTCAGGAACCAGGAAGCTTTGCATGAGAATGCAGCGAGACCTGAATTCGAAACTTTTTTTTTTTCTTTTTTGAAGGAGGATCCTGTCCCCTATCCCAGATATTAAATTGTCGCCGATAGGATATCATACATAACTGTAAAGGGTAAGCGACATGTTTTTGTAATTGTAATATAGGCCTACATGGTCCCATAGAAGATAATGATACAAGATAAAGGATGAGTTCTATGAAGAATTAGAATACGTTTTTGATAATCTTTCACTATATCATATGAAATTTGTCTTAGGAGATTTTAATGCGAAGGTGAGACGGGAAGTTATATTCAGATTATCAATAGGTAAATTCAGTCTTCATGAAGGTAGTATTGACATTGGGGTTAGATTAGTCATCTTTGCCACATCAAAGAACCTTATTGTTAAGAGCACAACGTTCCGGCATAACGATATTCATTAATGCACCTGATTTTCACCAGAGGGCGAAACTCGAAACCAGGTAGATCACAATAGCATTCATCGATGTTAGATCAGTTAGAGGGACAGACTGCAATTCGGATCATCATAAGGTCGAGGTGAAAATCAGATAACAGTTATCACTTATGAGAGGAACAAACGCCAAAGATAATTCTGAAATGTTTCAGTTTAAAAATATGAGAAATTGAATAGTCAGTATTAGAAAGCGTAGGATATTTAAATAAGAAGAAAAACAAGAAATGGAATGATAATGAATGTGCCGAATTTAAAGGAAAGGAAGCTAGCAAAAATGCATTGGTTACACCAGCCAAATGAAGTAAATTTAGAACAATTGGATACAATTAGACGGAAAACCACTAGGTTATTAAGGTATAAAAGAGGGAATAATTGAGAGAGGAGATTTATGATCTTGAAACAAATGCGAAACAATTGGAACACCAAAGAATTATGTCAGGGTATTAGAATAGAGAGGAAAGGACTTAAGGATCGAACAAATATAATTAGGAATGAAAATTGGAATACTATAGCAGATTTCAGTAGTATATTAAATAGATAGAAAATTTACCTAAATCAGTTAGTAAATGTGCAGGCAGAACAGATATGCAGAGTATGATTTACAGACAGCAAAAATGTTAGTCATAGAAGCAAGTGCGTTAGAAGTTGAAATGACGATAGAAAAATTTAAGATGTATAAAGTACCAGGTCCACCGCTGTGGTCTCGAGGTAGTGTGCTGCCTTGTCACGCAACGGGCCCGGGTTCGATTCCCGGTCGGGACAGACTCCTGGATGAGGTTTTTTTTTCTCGGTTTTTTTCCTCACCTATAAGACAAATGTCAGGAAGCTTATGGTCCAACGGTCCCCGAAAATCATCCGGCCATCATCATCATCCTTATCATTATCATCATCATCATTCTTCACCGGTGTGGAAAGCAACGGGTAGCTACCACACCTATAATTCCTTAGTAAAGCTGTAAAGCATAGCATGAAAATGCTACGATTGCAGTGAAAGACCTGCCCTCGGGCAGAGTTACTATGGATGGATGGAAAGTACCAGGTTCAGATGGGATACCAGAAAAACTGATAAAATCAGAAGGAGAAAAACTGGACATGATATCTTGGTTGCTTGGTAAGATTTGGGGAAAAATAAGACATTGAATTAGTTTTTTTTTCTTCATTCCATTAACTCGGTTTAAGTTGTCATCTTACAGGTAGTTTCTATGTGCCACAAGTCACCCGGGCCGTACAGTGGCACGACCTGTTGGAGAAGGAATTTTGAACTTCGAATAAATCACTTAGGCCTACTTTTTTGATCGCACAATGGCTTGCCTTCCCGAATGAGTGATTAGCTAAACGTCAGGGGTTCCTTCGAGACAACACAATATTAAGATGAAACACACCATTCACACGCACATTTATACTAAAATTGGCGAATACGATAATGGATAGATAATGTTCATGGAACGTTTGTACCTTAAAGTTTCCTGACATTAATCTTACAGGTAAGATAAAAAAATCGAAAAAACCATCACCCAGGAAACTTGCCCCGATCGGATCGAACGGAGCCTTTATGTACGATGCAGCGACGATACTCCGAGACTACAGCGGTTGAAAAAATAGCAATAGCAATACATGTAAATAAATACGGAAGATAATTTTATAAAGATTTAGCTAATCTACGATCTCAACAGATTTTGTTGAAGACTTTATAGATAGAAAAGGGTATTGGTGAATGGAGAAGACAACATAACAGTGAACTGCATGGTCTTTATTGGAAACCAGATATAGGCCTAATAAGAACAGTTAAGTCTCGTAGACTGCGATGGGCAGGACATATGGCACGAATGGGGAATGGAAGACGTGCATGGAAGCTTCTAGTAGGAAAACCAGAGTTAAAACGGCCAGTTGGTAGACCAAGAATGAAGTGGGAGAATAACATTAACTGTGATTTGAGGGAAGTAGATTATACAGGGAATGATTGGAAAATAGAATGGGGATGTATGGAGAGCTTATGTCCGCGCGGCCATGAACCTACGGGTTCTATAGTGCCAGTGAGTTACTATATATTTTATTGATCATGGATTGTCCCGCGCCGTAGCCGAGCGGTTAAGGTAGGAAGCCTTGGCGCAGAGCTACGGGACTTGCGCTGGTTCGAGTCTCCATGGGGGAAGAAATTTTCTCATGGTATTTCGGCCAGTATGGGACCGGTGCCCACCCAGCATCATGAGGCAATTGGGTAGCTACAATAAGTAGCGGCTCCAGGTTGAGGAACCAGCTATAACGGCTGGGGGACTCGACATGCTAACCCCATGTCACCCCTACACTGGCTGTTGATCATCTACCTCTGTGATTGACACATGTGGATGTGAAGGGCCAGCAGCCGGCTGGTAAAAGGGCAACCGCTGAAAAGTGGAAAACCCTCAATCGGAATGGATTTTTTATAATTGTTTGTACAGAATAATATTTTTATAGTACTAAATACGAAAAAAGGGGACTTTATATAAATATTGAGAAAACTAAATATCTGTGTTTAGGGGGAGAAATGGAAAATATAAATTTCAACAATGGAGAAGAACTAAAATCTAGTATTGAATACATTTTTTAGGAACAATATTAGACCATTCACACGACAGTGGGAATTAAAATTAGAATCGCACAAACAAAACAAGCAATAAATGTTTTAAACTCTGTTTGGTGGAGCAAAAATATTACAAAAATAGAAAATTACTAATATCAAACCATAATTCAGAGCATTTTAACATATAGTGCTGAAGTCTGGCAAATTCCTACCAGGGAAATGAAAATAATTTTAAGTACAGAAATGGATGTTTTAAGAAGATCAGCTGGAAAATCTAGAATGAATAGAATACGAAATAAAGAAATAAGGGAAATAATGGGCGTACAAGAGGAGCCGGATATCATAGACATTATAGAAAAGAAAAGATTACAATGGTATGGCCATGTAAAAGAATGCCAGAGCAAAGATTGCCTAAACTTGTTATGGAATGGATCACAATGGAAAGGAGGAAGAGAGGAAGACCGAAAAACCTTGTATAGAAGGGGTACAAGCGGCCATGAATATCAGAGGATTGGAAGAAGATCAATGGATGGACAGAGAGGAATGGCGTTTGGTTTCCGGAAGACGGCGGCAGCTGCCATGATACCGGATGATTATGACGATGATGATAATAGTACTAAATCTTTAATGTAATTAATTTTATGTATTTGAAGTTCATTCTAATCATGGATTAATTTAGCTAATTATTTCTGAACTCTAAATTGTTGCTCTTATTGCGTTATTTTAAGAAACGTTTCTTTCCTAACTGGCGAAATTTAATTCCCATTAATAATTTAACAACCTTACCATTAATTAAGCTCTATAATTTCCCTACAAACGATTTTCCGATTCGATACTTGGCCAAATTGTAATGTGTGATTGTAACATTTTCGATCTGGAGGGCATGTGGTGCTGTTGATAGCGATTTGACCATCGCGTCAAACGAGGACGTAAAGTCTGGCATCTCCTTACAACTTTTCGACGGGAATATGCTAAGTGTCGGCACCTGATTTCACTTTCTCTCTTACCTTCATCATTGTTCTTCATACAACACACCCTACATAAATATTTAAACATCAGTCATTCCACGCCTCTTTCTGTACAAAACTAGCGCCTTACAATATTAGCTATAGGTTACATATCATTCGTAATATAGCTATCAAAGTGATACATAAATTGAAAATTGACGACATGGTTACCATCTATCGTTGGAATGTGCGAAATACGAAAGATACATTGGGAAGGATTGGAAAACACACAAATAGTCTGCACACACAAAACACTTAATGAAATTAGTTTAAATAATACATTAAATTAAATTTAAGCTGGAAACTGAGAGCGATAAGGTGTTTAAGATTTAATTGTCTATTTCTGTATTGTGGAGGGTTATTAACCTTATATTTTTTGAAAATGGTTGTAGAATTAAGGAAATAAGACAAAGGGAAGGTAAAGCGCATGTGAAAGTTGAATTTTGAAGTGTGCTGTTACTTAACATGGACATGTAGACTATGTTGTGTCGGCCATTACTCACAATAGTATTTTGATCGACAGTACAATGGATGTCACGTGATGGTTTCCTCGGTGGGGGTGCAATTTTACTCAACTATCAGCCGAGGGGTGTCATCAAGTATTCCCATCATTCATCTTGTCTTTTCCAATTCTTTTTCGTTTAGTATTTAATCTAATTTTGTAAATGTATTTAGAATTTCTGAATATTTAAGCCAAACAGCAACACTCTATTGTTCGGAATATGGTATAATCCCTACTTAATATTAAGATTAATCTTTTCGTCATCATTTATTTATTTTTATTTATGGCCGCGGTGGACTAGTGGTTATGCTCCTTGTCTCTGGTCCCGAGGGTCGCGGGTTCAAACCCGGCCGCGGTCGATGGATTTTTTTGGGATGGAAAAATCTAAGGAGCAAGTCCTCTGGGAGGGACTTTAAGCCGTGGGTCCCGAGTCTGAAGATATTCAGGCTCGTAAAAGATCCTTAAGCTTGAATGAAAGGCCTCTAAGCAAAATTTACCTAATTTTCCCGTCCTAGTACTACCTTGGTTTCCTAGATGTCAGTATGAGGCGGAACGCTGACCACGGACCACTCAAATGATATCTATACGAAAACAAGTGTAACTAAATTAGTATGGTTAAAATTCTTCCCTGTAGGGGGAGAGCGCCTAAATCTCTGTTAAGGGAAACATGGACTTACAAGATACAAGATAATTTATTCTACCTGATGGAGTTAAGGCCGTAAGGTCTTCTCTTCCACTTCACCAGGATTAAATTATACATATAATAACAATTATGAATTATCTACACGTTGATCAATGATACATAATAGATACATACATACTTACTTAATACAGGCTTTCCACTTTACATCAGTTTGCCTTTGATTCCTGCTTTCCAGAGATTCCTATCTTCCCATTGTCCATCTTCCATACCCCCCTTCATCATGGCATCATATATTCCCTCATACCATGCTCTTCTACTTCTCCCCCTCTTCCTTCTGCCTGGTACCATCCAATCCAACGCCTGTTTAGGCCACTGGTCTTCCGACATCCGTTGTACATGTCCATACCACTGTAGAGCTCTCATTGTTATCCTATCGATAACAGTTTCTTGTGCGTCCATTTCTTGTCTGATATATGTATTTCGAATATGTTGTAGCCTGGATTTTCTCATACTTCTCCGTAACCCATCCATTTCTGTCGCCAAGATTATTTTCTGCATCCTTTCATTTATTGTCCAGCTTTCTGATCCATGTGTAAGTATACTTTCTATTATTGTCTGTATTTTTTTGTTTTTCTGGTCAAATTTCTATTCCATAAAAGACCATTCAGGGATCTAATCGTCTTCCTTGCACAATTTACTCTGTTAATAATATCTTTTTCACAAGTACCAGATTTATCTATTATAGATCCAAGATATTTAAACTCTTCAACACATTTAATTATCATATTATTTATTTGTAGGTCCTCTGAATTTCTTCCGATTGCCAAATATTATGTTTTAATATAATTTATCCTCAGTCCACCTACCTCAAATGCATCGACCAATTTTCTGGTCATATATTCTATATCTTCTTTATCTTGTCCTATTATAATCTGGTCATCAGCGAATAATAAATTGTGCAGTAAATGGCCATTAATATTGATTCCCATTCCCCTACATGACTTATTCCATTCCATTAATACATCTTCTAAATATATATCTTGAACAATGTTGGTGACATCCCGCATCCTTGTCTTAATCCTTTTGTTATATCAAATTCTGAGGATACTCTATTTCCAACCTTAATACTTGCTTTACAATCATACATTCTTTTTATAAAATGTACAAGAGATTTAGGTATTCCAAACTTCTCCATTGCCACCCAGAGCTTGTTGATGGGTACAGAGTCATATGCCGTTTCCAGGTCTATAAATGACATATGAACTTCTTTTCCTTTATCCAATATCTTTTCTATAATCTGCCTAATCACAAATATATTATCAAGGCACGATTTA